>JZKD02S1673028.1:159272-176734 GCA_000966675.3 Picea glauca | reverse complement strand
TGGTACATACTTGGTACATGGTTGTATGCACTTGTTTATGGTACAGGTTGATTACAGGTTGTTTGGTACAAGTTGGTGCATGGTTGATGCACTTGTTTATGGTACAGGTTGATTACAGGTTAAGGTACAGATTGATGCATGGTTGATGCATGGTTCAGATTTATTGGTACAGGTTTACAATGGTATATCTCACAGTGATAGTGTGACAATGGTTCCATCATTCTACTTCTACTTCAGGGCAGTTGGACAAGGCAAGGACAGGTGGTTGTAGCCACCTTCCGGTTGTAGCCGGAGAACATAGGAGATTGTAGCCTCCTTCTGGTTGTAGCCAGATAATTGGGGAGTTGAATATTCCCTTAGGTTGTAGCCTAAGAAACTAGGAGGTTGGAGCCTCCTTCCAGTTGCAGCTGGAAAACAAAGGAATTTGGTGCTTCCAATGAATGTAATTCTTCAAGACATATAAGAAAAAGCATTCAGTGGTTTTCTCCCGCTTTGGGTTTCCATGTAAAACGTTGGTGTACTATGTATGTGTATGATTATTCATTTGTTCATTGCTCATTATTGGATGATAATTCTACATTGACATAACACTTGGATTATTTGGTTAAAAAGGATTAAATTGCTCTATCATTGATTCACCCCCCCTCTCAGTAATCCAACAATGATGTCATTTTGTAAGTATTGTTGATCAGTAACAATTAAGTTACACAACTATTATGATGTCGTCCTTGTAGACATTGTTGAAATTGATTTCTTCTTCTGGTACTGTTGTTAGATATATGATTTGATTTTTGTACCTACTTTCTTCAATCCCTTTCTTCCCTCCATTCTGAGATTCAAAAGAGCATACCAGAAAACTTCTCCTTGAAATAAGAAACACCTTTACTATGACCGATTGAATGTTATGCATACAGGACCAAACCCCCTCATACATAACACTATTCATGAGTTATTCCTAAAGTATCGGATAATTTTGTCCCTTAAGCCAACTTTTCCCCCCTATTGCATAATCATTCTGGTCAATAATTCTTTGATCTATGTTCACTGGTCTGGGAAGCCGAATATGTTGAGTTCGTAATCTGTCGAGAATAGATTTCCCTATGGAGTCGCCAGTTTTTTGATGCTCAAAAGCGCAACATAAGGTACCTGCTTGCAAATGGTTGCAAACACCTTATGACTTATTATTTAACTATATTTAATAAAATACTAATAGGTGGGACCCCTGGTGAAACTTGTCTAACTATGACAAAAAAATAACAATTATGTTTTACATGCTTATGAGTTGGTTGAGATGAGCCCTACAGTTTATTTGTGTTTAAAATATCCATCTGAATGGTTAATAAAATATGATGATAAAGGTGATTTTATTTAAAAGGGAACGGTCGTGTTTTTATATGACATTCGCAAGTATTATTATGTTACATTTATTTTGAGAAAGGACCTAAACTTCATGCTTAATTTATATGCATGATGTGGTGACTTCATACCACAAGGGTACATGCATTGTTTGAATTGGAAGCCATGTTGGAATATGCTATCCACAACAAAATATTTGAGTTATGTCACATTGGAGTTTATAAACAATTATTGTGCACCTTGGTTTAATGACAAGATTGGTTGTATCCCTAGAAAATTGTTATATGTGAACTGGGGCTAGCCACAATAGTTGGTGCATTGTTAAATTGGAACATATGGAGACTTTGGTATAGTTGGATGCATTAATTGAATTGAATGTTAAATGATGATGAACTCTATAATGGTTTTGGCTTGTACTAGCCATAAATGCAAGTGGGAAAGGAGAAGTGGCGTGCAGTAAATGCACGTCACTCAAACTCACCTTAAGCCCGCCACCCTATTCATTCTTGCATTTTTCTATGTTGGTTGTTGTTGCTCGGATTTGCTCAATCGTGGAGGAGGTATACAAGTTGGTCTTTTCTGCTCAAGCAATATTTTTCACAGGTATGGGGTTTTCTTTCTCTGACATCCATGAACAATTTCTCTTCTCTTTAATTCAATAGTTGCCTCTTGTTTTCTCATGGTATGTGTATTTCCAAAGATGTTAAAATGAATTCGACTGTGTGTTGGTTGATTTTCAATTTTTTGTTTTCCTGTGGTGGTTGTTGTGAGACCATTGGCATTAAAAGAGTCATGGGTTCCTTTTATTGGTGTAGCTTCTCGCAGTTTTGTTATGAAAAGAATGTGTTTGGGTACTCACGGACCTGTTTTGCCTTTGGTCCCTTGTTTTGGGGTTTTCTTCCTTGTTTTAAAATGTGTTCTCTCTGCCTCTTGCCTGTGGGTTTTTGTGGACACTCTGCATATACGTGAAAATTGTGGTATTCATGGTTAATATGCCCATGCATAGTCTTGACTCTGTGAGTATTAACGCGTAGTATTGTGTGGAGAGTAATATTGTTTCTTTCTCTTTTTGGGCCAAAACCTTAGGTTGTCATCCTGCTTTCTTCTGCCACCTATTGTTTACTATTGCATTGAACCCTATTCATTATTGTGGGAGTGTTGCTTACTCTGAATTTGATGGAAAAAATTGCTTCGTGCTCTTTTTTTTGTGCATGGGTTTTTATTGGTCATTTTCTATGCAAATTATTGTTATAATATGAGCTTGACATGTTTTATTGTAATTGCAAAAGGCACCTCTTTACAAGTTATGTGACATTTGAATGAGGTCTGTGAACTAGAAAGTAATAGGATAAAGAATTTTGATGAAATATGGTTCGATTAAAATAATGGTTATATACAAGGATTGTTTTAACTTTTGGGGCACTTCACAGGACCCTGTAGGTGATGAGGACTTTGTTGATTTTGATATTATGGTTGTATCATGTCCACTTCAAGGTTGTTGTTGTATTTCCTGTGGTGATTACGATGCTATTCATTTTTCATTTCCATTATGTATAGGTAGTATTGTTATTATGGTTATTTTTATTTCTAGCAAATTGATTACTGTGTAATACATTTCTGAGGAAAGTGAACATTTTTGTGAAGCAAGCATCAGTTTTGGGTAGTTTTTTTAGGAATAGAGTATTATTTAAATTTTAAAAATTTTGAATAGTAAGAAAGTTTGATTGTGGATTGATATCAAACATGGAATGCTTGATGTATCATTTGAACAGTATCCATAAGATACCCCGCCCATTCTACCATTTTTTGCTCATTACACCCCCTTCATGATCCCAATTTCACGTATTCATTCCTTGTTCTGTGATATTTGTTTTGGAGAGGGGTCTGTGTGGAAATAAAATAAAGTTGATAGTGACAAGGGTTGAGGATTGATGTTCTCGATATCTTTAATACGCATTTGATTGTTCTATTAATTGTTTGAACAATATTCATATATTAATTCCCCTCCATAATATCATTTTTCTCTAAATACAATCCCTTCATATTTCCCATGAACCCTATCGATTCCATGTTCACGTGACAATTAATGAATTACATGTTATGGATGGATTGCATATGTCTCATAGTAAATTCTAGAGACAACTATTGGCTTATGTAAATAGAGTTTCATGTATGGTTTACTAAGAAATTCATGACTGTCAAATTGTTGGTACAGGATGATTTTTTTCAGTAGAGGTAGCAATGGTCAAAATAACAGAGGAATGGGAAATTGGAATCGAGGTCATATAAAGCCTAGATTTTCTATTCATTTTGACGTTGACCCGCAAGAGTTAAACCAATTGTTTCAAGTTGGGTTCTTTAATTGGGTTGGCCATGGGATATTGCACCCTTGACCAGAGAGACCCCCTTTCTAGCCTCCTCAGAATTTTCCTGGCACTCGCGTTCCTCCACGTGTGTCTTTCAACTCGAAGTCCCCGCAAATGACAGTTGGTAAGAAATTGTCCACCAGCCTGTCTCCCACCACCATGGATGGCCCACTGTCTCATTTCCTTTACCACCACCAATTAACCCCAATGTTCAAATTGCTACTATTATTTTTCCAGTACAATCCTCACACATTAGCAAGAGATTAAACACTGACATTATGCAACATGTGCAAGACAAAGGAAAAGTAGTGGCCTCCCCCTCTAGTCCATCCACTAAATCCTCTAAATATGTGTCTTCCCACCTCCACCTCAAGGATGAATGCTCCTATGTGATCAATGAAATACAACCTCAAAGGTCTAACCAACCAAAGGCCACTCAAGTAAAGTCAGTTGGGGACAGTAGTGAGAAGAGGAATATGCCTCTCAAAGCAACAAATATGGGTTATAAATGTTTTTTTTTATGATTTTCAGTAATGAGGACATCGTTTAATGGTTTTTAGTATGTTTTGGATAGAAAGCCTTATTTTTTGATATTTTGTGGATAATGTGAATATATTGTTTTTGGGATATGATATAAATTATGGCTGATATTTAATATTTAGTTTAAGTGATTTCCACGGGAGTTACAAGGGTGTTATATGGCCTAAAAAAATATTTTTTTAATACTTTGCATTTGATGGTGACAAGAAGAAATAATGGGAATCACAAGGGGTCATGCCTATTTAGTCATTATTAATTAAGACCCTTAATTATATACTATTATTATTTATTTCTCCTAAACTAATTTGTTAAGTCAATTTGACTTAACTAAAGAAAGTAGTTGAACTACTTCAAACGATTGGGAAAGAATAAAAGCTCAATTGAATGAAGAGACAAAGGAGAATAGAAGGAGAGAGAGACAAGACTAAGGTTTTCTCTTTATTTAAATGAGATAGTTTCAGTTTTCATTCATTTCTGAGTTTACTTGAAAGCCTAATCCTCTTGTTGACAGCAGGGTCTCATTGTAGACAGCGAGGTTCATGACTGATTTATACTTTTCATCCACTTGTTTTAGAGGTGTTGATTCATCCTTCTTAGTCTATGTATTCTTATATGTTTGCAAATTAATTTTCCTGGATGATAAAGAATATCTTGCAGAGTCAAAATGGCAGCAATTTGTGGCAATTTGATCCAAATCATTGATTTCAATTTTATTTTACTGTCGGAGTTGTTTTGTATGGTTCCCATAGGTGATATCTAAATTTGACTTTGGTCCATACCCTCGTAGGGGTTTATAAAGAGAAATACACTTTTGATATCTCAAAATTAAATAAAATCATATTGTTGTTATGTATCATACATGTGTTTTCATGACTTGGTTACTTTTTCTCTTTTCGTCTCCATGTTTACTTTATTGTAAAATCTGTATACTTTTCAGTAGCTTTGTATAAATTTTATTTTACATTGCAACATATACAAATTATAAAATCAACCTTAATCCTTGTAATTAATACTCACAGATTGAGTGAATGTTTTTGAGGCTATAAATACCAGGTGACATTCCCAACTATCTTGTCCTAGCTAGGCAAGATCTAAACATGATTGAGTAAGGTGTTCCATACCCTTTCCTCAACATTTATTTGGCGACCATACTGGAGAGATCTTCCATATCTCTCTGGTTAATTGTATTCATGATTATCTTTGAATCTTTCTGGTTTTTTTTTCATATGTTCTTTGATTGATTTTTCTCATGAAAATACCTTCTACAAGGAATCCTAATATTGAACACGATCTTAAGGACCAAACTAGCATTGCCTTGACTTTATTCAATACCATTATAGAAAATGCTAGTATCCATGATGAACTTGAACACTCTTGGGATGTAGTGGAACAAGATATAAGTATCCATGAACGTTGGGAAGCCAGGCAAAGGCAACCTATAAATCAACAGTAACCTCCCTTCTTTTAAATCTTGGGTTTTCATTTTCATGTCCTTAAATCCTTGCATTTCTAGAAGAATAAGAGTATTATCCCCTGAAGTTATTCCTATCGTTGAAATAAGAAGGAGAAAATCCATTTTGTTGACCCAAGAAAGCACTCTAAGGAGGACTTTGTATAAATCTACCATCTCAACCTTTTCTCCCTTACCCATCACTCCCAAAATGGAATCCGTAGGTGGTGCTAGTGGTCTTGGAGGTGCTTCATCATCCCAAACTTCGGCCTCATCGGCAATTGGTAGTTTATATAGCCATCAAGTTCCTATCCAATATTCTACCAACCCTACTAAAGTTATGAATAAATACGGGCTTTTTCAGTTTGAGGAAGATGCCACGACCACCCCATGGCATGTATCTTCTCCCTTGAATCTATCACCCACTCCTCGTCCATTACCCAAGTTTAAGGAGTATCTTCCTAGGTTCTCGGGAAATAACATTGTCTCTACAAATGATCATCTAGTGGAATTTTGTAATGCCTGTCATAATATCGAAGCTAATGATAACGATACATGCATGCACTTATTTGTCAACTCCATTGAAGGGAAAGCAACAACTAAATTTTTTGATATCCCTCCAAAGATCCTTTCCACTTGGGAAGAGTTGGTTTATTGTTTCAAGTGCACTTATGGACAATCTAAGATAGCGGACCAAGCAATAATAACAAAAGTTGATCAGAAAGTCCAAACCCAGAGAAGACCAAGACTGAAGACTAGTGGCAAAAGCTTCTCCAAAACTTGCACACAAAACTTTCCAACTGCAGTGCGCACAAGTGTGCTACTGTAGTTCTGAGAATGCCTGCCAGAATGAATACTGGCCTCATGTATTTATACTAAAACTGGCAAACTTCCTAGGCCGACTTCTCATTCTGGGTGTCTATTTACTTAGTATATAATATTTCCTTAAGCCGATTTCTTCTCTTGGAGGATAATAACCTAATACAAATTATCCTCTTGAGCTGACTTGTCTTCTAGGGTTATTATCCAACTAATTAGGGTTTCTTCTTGCTTTTCAGAATATTCTATTCTCATCAAGTTTACATGTGGAGGTAAATACCTCCCGCAACTACCATAATATCAACACTCCCTCCTAGCTAGGGAGGTATTGAAGGTAATGGTCTTGAGCACAAACATACCATTCACCCAGTAGCATCAACATAGTCGTATAGACTATCTCATGATTAGATCATGAACACCATCATCACTATCAGTGTCATCAGCTGCATCATCTCTCGAAACCATACTCCATCTGATTAATCAGACATGATGTTGGATAAGTCACTCACTCCACAGAGTGACACAAGAGCCATTCTTCTAATCTGTACATATGTCTTAGAAGAATAAGTGTCTTGGACCATTTTCCATCTGGGGAATATTCTGTCCAATTATCATCAATCTGGCTGATAATAATTTCCAACACTATTGATAGTCTTCAAGGCAATCATAACAATGTCATTCAATAGAACACAATTGTGTTTATCCATAGTAGTGCACAACTACAATCCAGTGGTACACTACCACACCAAGTAGCACATAGATACTTGATCAGTGATAGATAGTCACAATCAGTGGAAGACATCCACCACAACAATATACATCTACTTTCCAGAGACATACAGTCTCCATAACAATCATATCGTCAACCTACACAAAAAACATTGTTATGATATAAACTAAATCATCTGGGCCATTATTCCACTCACATTTGTGAGATCTGGAAGAGCATTCGCCTCACCGGACAATCATTCTTTTGAAGCTCACAGTTGTGAGCAGTTTTGAAGAATGGTTTGTTTTGGAGGTTGGTGCAGGACAGTCATTTCCTTTGGAAATGGTCCAGACAATCATTCCCTAGGGCAGATTCATTCTCTCTAGGCTGCACTTTGTTTAGTGCTAGAGGAATGGCCCATATAGGTGAATGGTCTAGGTTCAACAATCAGGGATGGGCATTCCCTAGGGAAGACTCATTCTCTCTAGTTTTAGTGCCAGAGGAATGGCCCAGATAGGTGAATGGTCCAGGCTCAGAAATAGGGACAATTATTCTTCCTTGCTTGAGAAGAATAGTCCAGATAACTCATCATTGATGTTTTACCTTCTTAGGGCAGATGCTCAGTCTTCTTTATCACTACTAAGAGTGACCGTCAAGAAGAGAGAATATCCTATACCATTCCCCATGTTAACCACAAAGGGGAATCGTTGTCTATGGTACATCAACAATCCACTGAACCATTTTCATTATGAAAATGACCATTCGATCTGGACCATTTTTTGAACTAGAAAATGCCTATCCATCATAAATCTCAAAACACTTTCCGAACTAGAAAGGAATTGCTCATCCTCGACCATTTTTCGAACTAAAAAATGACTATCCATAAGTCAATAACACATCAGTGCTCCCTCCCAACCTGGGAGTCATCTCTTCATTTTTCAATAAGGAAGTCGTCTCCACGCAAACCCCTTTGGACAGAGGCTTTACCAAAATATCTGCTTATCTTTTCATCTATGGAGATCTATATTGGAGAACCACTTTCTCTTTTTTGGACTTCATCATGGAGAATGTAATGCTTGATCTCAAATGTACTTCGATCCTTTTGGAACACTGGTGATGTTGCGCCCCTATCTTAGCAGGGTCTGCTGACCTCTCGGTCTCTGGATCTTCTCAATCTTCAAGTTGGAACAACTCTTCAATTCTATGCTAGGATCTTCAAGAATTATCCACAGGTCCTTCTCATGAAACTTCGTCATGCAAACAAGCACCAGGCGCAAGTTTCTCTCACCCGACCACAGGTTGTGACTGCATGCCTAACAAAAGGTGCTTCGTGCTTTAGGACCTCGGGTATTCAGTTCCAAGTCACCCAACCCTCTTAAGTCCCGATCTATCGATTTCTGAATCCTCCCTAAGACCAAATATAACGATCTTACACTTTCCTCGATTGACGACTACAGTTGTTTCGCGATTTCACGTTTCGCGACTTTGGGGGTTGGTTCATATTCGTTCTCCTGATCCCTGATTTCTCGATATTTGCGAGCGTCATATCGACGGCTCATGATTCTCTTCGATTGAAGGCTGTGATAAATTCATGATTTCACATTTCGTGGCTTTAGGAGTCCCCTTACCTTCGTTCTCCCGATACCCGAAATAGCGATGGTGTTAGATCGAAAGTCCAGATCTTTCCTTTGATCAACAGTTGTGATTAAGTCAGGATTTCAAATTTCATGGATTTGACTCTTATGGATTCCCTTTGACAATTATCCAAATTCCAAATCGGTGCACTCTTTGCAGCAGATTCTTATGCAAGACTTGGTTCTTTTGGGTGACTGTGCACACCTTGCAGCAGTCGCTTTGCACTCCTTGCAAAGGGAAAGTTTCATGCTATCTCTTTTGAGCTTTAGAATCGAAACAGATCCCGTCATGCACTCATTTCATTTTATGTGCACACATTGCACTCACTCAACAAAAGAGAAACAATTGAAACTTATACTAACATTCACAGTTTCATCCATTCATAACGAAATTCATTCATTTATGAAAACATAATAACAGAGAATTACAAACAGTAACAGTGTTATGCATTTGAATCAATTTTCCTATATCATATTCATTCAAAAGTAAATGGCTACAGCTAATATCAAAATAATAACTCAAAATTCAGAAAATTCCTACTAACTCACAGCAGCCTCATTTGGGCATACAAAACCTCTATTTATCTTAGAAGGTCCTTAGGGTTCCCCCTGACTACTCATCTACTCGAAAAACGAAAAAAAACTCTAACTGCTACCTAAGTTCAACTACATTCAAGACTCAGAGTGAAACTCCCAGATCACTCGTGATCATCTGCTCCCAACCGTTTGATATTCTTTTGTTTTTCCAATCGGCTCCAAAAGATTCACAGTAACTCCTAGTGTTTGAGATTATGAAATGATTCTCGAGTGTTGAGATTTCCTGCCACGTGTTCTTGCTGACGATGCTCCTGCATCATACTCCCCCTGGACAAAAATTCATGGACTCATGTCCATGAGTTCCTGCACTGACTTTCCATGCTTTTGGATATCAGCTTAATTGTCCCAACTGGCATCTTCTATTGGGTGTCCCTTCCACTTGACCAGATATTCAAGATGGGTCTTCCTCCTGATCTTCTTGCTAATCCTCTGATCAATGATCTTCTCCATCTATGGTTTTTCTTCTATAGGCATTTGTTTCTCCCACTGAATCTTCTCTTGAACTTTTGATCCCTCTAAGTCATATTCCTTGTAAGGGTACAGGTCTGAAATGTTGAATATGGATGATATGCCCACATCATCCAGAAGCTCAATCTCATAGGCGTTTGCACCAAACTTCCTTAATATCTTGCATGGCCCTATCTTCTTCATATTCAACTTGTTATATATTCCCCTAGGGAAACTTTCTTTCCTGAGATGTGCCAGAACCTGATCTCCTACTTCAAATTGAAGTTCTTTGTGATGTTGATTAACTTTGTTCTTGTATTCTTAGCTAGAGCTCTGCAACTGTCCTTTGATATGGCTATGGAGTTTTTACATTTCTACAGAAAAATCTTCTGCTCCAGCACTTCTGATCTCATTCTGTTCTAAGTCTCTCATCTCAGATACTCCTCTAGGTTGCATTCCATACAGTATTTCGAATGGGCTCTTTCCAGTGCTTCTGTTTGGCGAGTCGTTGTATGCAAATTCTGCTTGTGGCATAATCTGATCCCACTGGTTATGATGCTCAGTGACCAAACTCCTCAATAAGTTTCCAAAACTTTTGTTCACCACCTCAGTCTATCCATCTATCTGAGGATGATAAGTTGAGTTGAAGGACAGATCTGTCCACAACTTCTTCCATAGTGTTATCCAAAAATGACCAACAAATTTCGTGTCACTGTCCGAGACGATGCTTCTGGGTAGGCCATGAAGGCTCACAACTTCCTTGAAAAACATATATGAAACATGTGTTGCATCACCGGTCTTCTGGCATGGGATAAAGTGTGCCATATTTGAAAATCTATCCACCACCACAAATATGGAATCACATCCTCTTTGCGTTCTTGGCAATTCTAACACAAAATCCATGCTTATCACATCCCAAGGCCTCTCTGGTATTGGCAATGGTTGATACAATCCGGTGTTCTGTCTTTTTCCTTTTGCATGTTGACAGATTCTACATTTGTTCACAAACTTTGTCACTTAGTTTCCCATAACTGGCCAATAGTATGAATTTCTCAACTGTTCAATTTTTTTATCATGTCCGAAATGTCCAGCCAATCCTCCACTATGCTTTTCCTTCAAAAGTTTGTCCCTCATTGAACATTTTGGTATGCATAACTGATTACCCTTGAACAACAATCCCTCTTGAATCATATACTCTGCCCAATGACTCCTATCTCTCAGCACAAGATTCGTGCATGCTTCGTATGCCTCCTTGAAATCTGCATCATCACAATACATATCCTTCAGGTGTTCAAACCCCAAAGTCTTCACCTAAAACTCCTGCAGAATCAAACATCTCATGCTCAATGCATCAACAACTTTGTTAGCATTCCCAGCAATATGTTTTATGACAAAAATAAAATTCTGCATGAACTCAATCCATTTTGCATGCTTTTGATTCAATTTTTCCTGTCTTGTTATGAATTGTAAAGCTTGGTTATCGCTATACAAGACAAATTCTGTGGGACAAGGTAATATCTCCACTTCTTCAGGGCTTGAATTATGGCATAAAATTCCTTATCATATGTGGAGTATTTTCTCTTAGTCTCATTCAGCTTCTCACTGAAATAGGCAACTGATCTATTATCCTGGCTCAAAACTACTCCGATTGCAATTCCACTTGCATCGCATCTCACCTAAAATGTCTTTTCAAAATTTGGCAAGACCAAAATTGGTTGTTTTGTTATATTCTCCTTCAGTGTATTGGAGCTCCTCTCAGCCTCCTCTGTCCATTTAAAATACTTGTGCTTCTTCTTTATTGTATCCATCATTGGTGCACAAATTCCACTAAAATCTCTGATGAACTTCCTATAAAAACTTTTTAATCCATGGAAGCTTCTTACCTCAAACATGCTTCTCGGTGATGGCCATTCTTTGATTTCTTTCACCTTTTCTGGATCCATCTTCAGCTCATTTGAAGAGATCACAAAACCCAAGTAAATGAGTTATGTCTTCATAAAAGACGACTTCTTCAGATTTATCAACAGCTTCTCATGTTGCAGTCTTCTCATCACTAGTGTCAGGTGTCTCAAATGCTCCTCTTTAGTATTGCTAAAGATTAGTATATCATCCAAATATACAACCACAAACTTGCCAATGAAATCTTTCAGTATTTCATTCATCAACCTCATAAAAGTATTGGGGGCATTTGTTAAGACAAATGGCATAATAAGACATTCATACAAACATTCATTTGTCTTAAAGGTTGTCTTCCATTCATCACCTTCTCTCATTCTTATCTGGTGATATCCACTTTTCAAATCTACATTATAAAAGAAATTTGCTCCACTTAGACAGTCCATTAAATCATCCATCCTTGGCAAAGAAAATCTATACCTGATGGTGATCTTGTTAATGGCTCTTGAGTCTGTACACATTCTCCATCCTCCATCTTTCTTTGGAATCGGCACAGTTGGCACTGCGCATGGACTCAAGCTCTCTTTGACCAACCCTTTGTCTAACAATTATTGAACTTGGTTCTTTACCTCCTTATTCTCTCGAGGTGTCAGTCTGTATGTTGCTTTGTTTGGCAGACTTGCTCCTGGTATCAGATCAATATGATGGTTGATACTTCTGATGGGTGGTAATGAGTTAGGCATCTCATCCACCACTATGTCAGCAAAATTATCCAACAATTCCCGAATTTCTTCCAGCAAATCATCCATTGAAGTACTTGTAAGGAAAACTCTAGGTTTCCTCACCACAACAAACTACATCTCTTGTCCTTTATTAACTTCTCTCAGGAGTTCCTTCCCACTCATGATAAGTATGCTTGTGCTGGCTTCCTCTTTCACTTTCTTCTCCTCTATTGGAAGCAACATGTGTGTCCTACCATTCTTCTCCAAGGTGTATGTATTCTTCCTCCCATAATGAATGACATTTCTATCAAATTGCCATTGTCTTCCCAACAAAATATGGCATACATCCATGGGAATTACATCACATAGAATTTCATCTCTATATCCTCCTATTTTAAATTCAACCAAGCATTGTTTAGTAACCATTACCTGGTGTCCTTTATGCAACCATGAGACTTTGTATGGCTTTAGATGTGCAGTTGTCTCCAGCTCCAATTTCTCCACCATCTCTATGGATACTAAGTTGTCAGTGCTTCTGCAATTATCACTTTGCAGACTATGTCCTTAGTCTTGCAAGCTATCCTAAATAGGTTGTTTCTCTGCACTAGCTTCTCAACTTCTGCCTCTAGTTTTAAGATAACTTTTCTCAACATCAAGGATGTTCCATCCTCTGCTCCTTCTACTTCAACATTTCTTCTATGTGCTTCTGAAATGTGAGCTTCACCTTCTCCTTCTTTATTTCTCTCGGGACATTCCCAAGACTTATGTCCTACCTTTCCACAAGTGTAACATCTCACTTCTCCTCCTCTACCTCTTCCTCTTCCTCTGGAAGAACTTCTTCCACCATATTGTCTTCCTCGAGAACTTCCTCCTCTTTCTGAGTGACTATGTGGTTTCTTAGTCTCATCTTGGATTTGTGTGCCTTGTCTTGGGCAACTCCCTTGCCCTTGTTCGGAACTTGGCTTCTACCTCTGCCTCGCTAGTTTTGTTTTCTAGCCAACTTCTCCTCTGCCTTCAGTGCAAACTGATAAGAATCCTCCACTGTCTTTATTGACATCATGCTGATCTCATCCTAGATTTCATACCTCAGGCCATTTATATACCTGGCAACTTTTTCTTCATCCTTCTCTCTTTGTCCAGTTCTGATGTTCAGCTTGTAGAACTCTTTTGTGTATTCTTTAACTGTCATACCCTTCTGTCTCAGGTTCTGGAATTTCTAGAACAGATTGATCTGGTAATCTTTGGGCATGAATTTTTCCTTCAGCTTGGCTACCATTATGTCCCAATTCTTTATCTTTTGTTTTCCCTTGCTTCTCCTCTCAGCCTGCAGTTCATCCCAACACTGTGTTGCATGTCCTTTGAGACTGGTGACAACATGTCATACCCTTTTCTCCTCATCGACGTCTTCATAGTCGAAGTATTTTTCCATGGCTCTTACCCAATCCAGTAGCTCTTCAACATCCAAATTACGTTCGTACATTGGCACCTCTATCTTGGCTCTAGCTCCCAATATAACAACTGCTCTTAGAAAGTGCTCTTCAGAAACATTCTCTCCTACAGCTTCTTCTACTTCTTCTCTCTCTGCATCGTTGATGTCTCCAGCGTCGGGTGCTCTCCTCTGTGTTGTCTCCATTTCCTCTAATCTTGTACGAAGTTCTCACATCTCCCTTTCTACAGCCCGATTGGATAAAGGTTGTTCCACTCATCTCCTCGGTGGTATTGTGTCGACTATCTCTCACACACAGAGTGTAGCTTCGATTTATTTCATCTCCTTTAACTCCTTCGCCTGAAATCTACAAACGAAAATCATCTATGATACCACTTGATGCAGCGCCCCTACCTCAGCAGGGTCTGTTGACCTCCCATTCTCTTGATCTTCTCAATCTTCGAGCTGGAACATCTCTTCGATTCTCTGCTAGGATCTTCAATAATTATCCACAGGTCCTTCTCACAAAACTTCGTCGTGCGAACAAGCACCAGGCGCAAGTTTCTCTCACGTGACCACAGGTTGTGACCACACACCTAAAAAAAGGTGCTTCATGCTTCGAGACCTTGGGTGTTCTATTCCAAGTCACCCAACCCTCTTGAGTCCTGATCTCTCGATTTTCGAATCCTCCCTAAGACCAAATTTGATGGTCCTACACTTTCCTCGATCGACGACTGCAGTGGTTTCGCGATTTTTCATTTCGCGACTTTGGGGGTTGGTTCATCTTCGTTCTCCCGATCCCCAATTTCCTAATATTTGTGAGAGTCATATCAATGGCTCATGACTCTCTTCGATCGATGGTTGTGATCAAGTCATGATTTCACGTTTTGCGGCTTTGGGAGTCCCCTTACCTCCATTCTCCCGATACCTGAAATAGTGACAGTGTTAGATCGATGGTCCAGATCTTTCCTTTGATCAATGGTTTTGATTAAGTCGGGATTTCGCGTTTCACGGATTTGAATCTTATGGAATCCCTTCGACACTTGTCCAAATTACAAATCTATGCACTCTTTCCAGCAGATTCTTACACAAGACTTGGTTCTTGCGGGTGACTGTGCACACCTTGCAGCAGTCGCTTAGCACTCCTTGCAAAGGGAAAGTTTCGTACTATTTCTTCTGAGCTTCAGAATCGAAACAGATCCCATCATGCACTCATTGTATTCTATGTGCACACCTTGCACTCACTCAATAGAAGAGAAACAGTTGAAACTTATACTAACATTCACAGTTTCATCAATTCATAACGAAATTCATTCATTTATGAAAATACAATAACAGAGAATTACAAACAGTAATAGTGTTATGCATTTGAATCAATTTTCCTTTTTCATATTCATTCAAAAGTAAATGGATGCAGCTAATATCAAAAAAATAACTCAAAATTTAGAAAATTCCTACTAACTCGCAGTAGCCTCATTTGGGCGTACAAAACCTCTATTTATCTCAAAGGGTCCTTAGGTTTCCCCCCGACTACTCATCTACTCAAAAAACGAAAAAAAAACTCTAAATTCTACCTAAGTTCAATTACATTCAAGATTTAGAGTGAAACTCCCATATCACTCGTGATCATACGCTCCCAACTGTTGATATTCTTCCATTTTTCCAATCAGCTCCAAAAGATTCACAGTAACTCCCAACGTTTGAGATTCCAAAATGATTCTTGAGTGTTGAGATTTCCTGACACGTGTGCTTGCTAACGATGCTCCTGCATCAACTGGTTTCCTCTGAAGGCGTCATATAACTCTGATCAATAAAGTATATAATCTTTGTTTCCTGCTAGCTCATAACATCATGGCAAGGGTCAAACTGGAACATATCCATGTGGCACTTCTTCTTTCATCATGAGAGTTTGTCATGGATTAGAAATCCATCATCCTGGACTTCTGAGTAACCATTATGACTTTTTATGATAGAATATTTTCACCATGCTTCTATTGTGCATGAGAAGCTTTGCATCAAGTTGTTTGAGTCCATACAAAATCTTCTTTCATCTACATACAAGGGTCTCTTTCTGGTATACCTCAAATCCTTGAGGTTGCTTTACATACACTCTTTGTTCAATTATTCTGGAGAATAGTCTCTGCATCCATCTGATGTCAAATCCAACCCATGGATATTGTGGATGATATAATGGCTCATGTAGAGGTATGTCAAACAATCATCATAGTCTTCTCCCTCAATCTGGGAGAACCTCTAGTTATGGATCTCGCAATTCTTTCATTCATAAGTCTTCCATACATTGTTCTTCATCACAACCTTCAGTTCCTCTTCTTGATTTCTTTTAGTGAGTTCATACCAGGCTGGTAGTCATGTGATTCTCGATACAATGACTGGTTGTTCTGGCTTTTCCTTCTCTCTTGGAATCTTCATGTTCTTCCTCAAGTTTTTCTTTAGCTCTTAGGTCCATGGAGTTTTCTATAGATTTTGTTCCCTGAAGATTTCCAACTTCTTTCTCTCATCATAGGATTATGTATGTGGATGGACAACCACAGGTACTTTAAGGCTTCTTTTCGAAGAAGATTTCTTCTAAATTCAAACTGAACATGTGCTTCTTTTCATGGTTGCTATCATGGATATATACTTCATCATTTTCAATGGATCATATAATTTAGGATTAGCTCCCTCCTAATCCTTGCTTCATGCATGAGTGCATGCTCATCTTTTGGAATTCTGTAATCAACTCCCTCCAACTAAGAGAGCCCATGCTTTCGTCTGCATCCTTATTACCTTCTGCAAAGTGTCACAAGTCTTTTTCCAATTTCCTCTTGATTGTTGACTTATTTCTATCTTTTACTTCTTCTAGGTTTCTTCAAGATCGATTATGATTTCGGCTTATCTTGCAGTTGTCACTTATGTAATAACTTTCACATGAATTGTTACCAGGGGTTGTTTATGTACTTCATCCTTTCATGTGTATTGTTTGACTTGTAGTCATAGTGATAGCAATCCTTATCTCATTGTTCTTCCATAGGTAAGTTTCTCTTGGAACATATTATCTTCTATGAAATAGATATGCAAGATATGTACAAAAAACATGGTATATACAAGAACTATAAAGAGTATTGTTACCTTGTCTTAGAAGAAGAAGTATGTTTCATCCTGCTTAGTCTTCTCTGTAAGTTCCTTTTCTTTTGCAACTGATGCTTTGTGTGTCTCCTTCCTTTTCTTTAGCTTAGGAAAATGATTCTTGTAGTGACCATATTTTCAACAGTTGAAGCATTGTATTTCTAACATATCTTTCTCTTGATTTGGATTCTTCCTTGAGCCAAGCTTCCTTTTGTTCCTAAAATTCTTGAAATTTGTTGTGAAGGATTGATCATCGTATTTATTTTGGGGTTTCTCTTTTGCACTGATCCTTGATTCTTCTTGTGCACATCAAGTCCAAAGTTCTTCAAATGTAGGATACTCCTTCCTTGTGTTCATGCTTGCGGCAAATGCAT
>JZKD02S1673028.1:101478-119805 GCA_000966675.3 Picea glauca | reverse complement strand
CTCTTTAAGAAGTGTTCTTGCCATATTCATTATTGTTTGATTTTTCCTTTCAGCCACTCCATTCTGTTGTGGAGTATACCTGGCTGTTGTTTGCATGATAATGCCTTGTGATTTGTAGAAATTTGCAAATACTCTGGAGTTGTATTCTCCTCCTCCATATGACCTGAGTGCTTTGATATATTTTCCACTCTGTTTTTCAGCTTCTGCCTTGAATTCTTTGAATTTTGCAAAAGTTTCAGACTTGTGTCTGAGAAAATAGATCCATATTTTTTTGCTGAAATCATCAATAAACATTAGAAAGTAAAAACTACCACCTATTGACTCTGTTTGCATTGGTCCACATAGGTCAGTGTGAACAAGTTCAAGATGTTGGTTGGCTTGATTTGATGACTGTGGAAAACTAGTTCTCTTATGTTTTCCAAGTATGCAAGACTCACATGGAGAAATTTTCTCTTTAAAGATAGGTAGACCTTTGACCATGGAGTTTTTATGAAGAAGACTTAGACTCTGAAATGGTAGATGTTCAAATATTGTATGCCAAACCATTGTTTCATTCAGGGTAGATGCACTTTGTGCATATGGTTGACTCAGATTTGCAGTTCTGAGGGTAAGGGGAAACATCCTATTGGCAGTCATATGGATTTTAGAAATTAATTTTCTGCTTGGGATTTTGTCATATATTTTACAAGATGTTCCCTCAAAAAGTACCGTATAGCCATGTTCAATGAGTTGTCCTACACTTAGCAAATTATGTTTTAAATATGGAACATGATAGGCATTGTATATGTCTTTCTTTACATTTTGTTTAGTAAGAATAGGAACAGTTCCTTTTCCTTGAACCTTGACTAAGTAATCATTTCCAAGTGTAATATCAGATGAGATTGAAGAATCAATGCATGAAAGTAATTCTTTGTTACCTGTCATGTGATTGCTGCATCCACTATCCAGCAACCAAAGGTCTTTAGGTTGTTGTTCAGTCTTGTGACATGAGAGAAACATACCTCTCGAGGTGTCTCCCGTATGATTTGATACATGTGCTCTGCCTGAGAGCTGATTTGCTTGCTTCTTCCTGCATTCAGATTCATAGTGCCCATACTTTTTTCAGTAATAGCATTGTATGCTTGATTTGTCATTTGATCTTCTCCCTCTGCCTCTTTGAGGCTGGAAATTCTGATGTTGATTTTGTTGCTGATGTCTTTGACCTTGGAGATTTTGATTCTGATATTGTTGTTTGTTACCTCCAATGGAATGAGAGTTATTTTGATTGCTCCCTCTTCCTTGGTAACCTCTGCTTCTTCCTCTTCCTCTCGCTCTGCTAAAGGAGAATTGAGTTTTGAAAGCATTGGAGATTGACTCATCTGTAATATGTAGTCTGGTCTCATGTGTCACCAGAGAACCAATTAGTTCATCTGTTGAAAATCTTGACAGATCCTTGGATTCAAGGATTGTTGTTACAACCATTTCAAATTTGTTTGGTAAACTTCTGAGGATTTTCTCAACAATTCGTTGATCAGTGATGGTTTCACCAATCAGTCTGATCTGGTTCACGATTCCCATGACTCTAGTCATGAACTGATCCACAATTTCGGACTCTGTCATCCTTAAAGTCTCGAATTGTGTCCACAAGGTCTACAGTTTAACTATTTTGACCCTGTCATTTCCTTGGTAGGAAGATTTAAGGATGTCCCAGGCCTATTTTGAAGTACCAGCGCCTGTGATTTTCAAGAAAATCGAATCATCCACAGAATTTTGAATCCAAAATTTCTCTTTATTTTCTTTGGTCCTCAGAGTTGCCTGAGCAATTCTCTGCGCATTTTTCATGGCAGCAAGGGCGGCTGGATCTGGTTCCACATATCCAAGATCCACTGGTTCCCAGCACTCTTGTGCTTGCAAGAACGATCTCATCCGAAGAGACCAAAATTCGTAATTCTTGCCCAGAAGAATCGGACCCTGAGTTGGTCCTAAATTGCTAGATGACGCCATGATTTTTAAATTTAAAAAAAAATTGCAGAAGTACAGAGGAAAATTTTGTATTTACCTTTGATCTCAGAAACGTCGATTTGTCGATGGTCGAATGGATCTTATCAAACTTGAATTGTCCCTTGGTCTCCTTGCAATGTGACCACGCGCCTTACTTTTAAAGCACTACGGGATTTTCCCATTTTTTGCCTTTCAAAATGCCGAAACGCGAAAAAATCGCCTTTGGACAATTCAATGGTCCAGATCTTCCTTTGATCTGACGGTCCAGATCTTATCGGGATATCGCGAATCGGGATTTCGTGAACTCTAATGACAAGTTCTTCTGTCTCCTCGATTCCCCGATCTTCGATTTACCGATGGCGCTTTCCTATCAGGACTTTTTCAATTCCTTTGATTGCTGCCAATGCGTCCCAGCAGATGGACGGTCGTGCTCTCTCCTCGCGATTTCGCGATTTGATATGTCCCGGACGTCTCGTCTCCAGGATCCGCGAAACGTCGAACACTGATGCGGCGATTGACTCTCCCGATCTCGTCCACGTGTCTCCTCAAGATGGACGGCTGCGATTGTTTACGAGGTTTTCACCACAAAGAAACCCAATCTCTTGTCCTCAGGATTCACGATTTGCCGAATCCTGATATGCCAATGGCCCTTTCCTTGTCGGGACTTTTCTCGAGTCCTCGGATTTACTCCACGCGTCCCTTCAAGATGGACGGTCCTGATTCAACCTCGGGATATCGCGACTAGCGATGCTCCGTCGACACAATTTCTCTGTCAACTTGAAACCCCGAATGTCGAAACGCCGACGGTTTCCTCGATGTTCGCCATGTGTCCAGTCAAATGAACGGCTGAGATCTTATTGATATTTCGCGTATCGCGATTTCACGATTTTTGAACTCATGTTGCGACGGTGTTTCAAAACCATGAACTCCGATATGTCGATTTGACGGCACTTGGATCTGCTGCCACCGGTCCTCTGAGATGGACGGCTGAGATCTTATCGCGATATCGTGAATCGCGATTTTGCGAGTTTCGTCGTGGAGTGTCTTTTGTCAATGAGACCTCCGATATCCCGAACTCCGAAATGGCGATGGAGTGATGGTTGGGATCTGCCACGACCTGTCCTCTAAGATGGATGGCTCACAAGTCTTCTCGGGATTTCGCGTATCGGAGTTTTGGAGTGCAAATAACCTTTGCTCATCCAACTCACGATTCCCGATTTTGCGATGTGAAAAAGATCGACGGCTCACGATCTTTTGCGATCCAACGGTCCAGAATGGCTCGAAATTTCATGATTCGTGAATTCTTCACGACATGTCTTCTAACCTTTACACCTTGCGATTTAGCGAAACGTCGAGATCTCGCCGCGTGTTTCTTGATGGACGATCCAGATGACATTGGGATTTCGCGACTTCACAAGTCAAAAATTTCTCCTTGGCGCTGCAGAGGACTAAACCTCGTGCACTTTCTCACTAATCCAACGATTGTCGGTCCCTTGCGCAAGATCTGACGATCGAAAACTCTTTCGCCTTTTTCGCGCTCTCGTCGTCCCTTCTGAACTGGTTTCCCGCTCTGGATGCGTTCGGAGGACGAATCTTACGGCTTTAATGGCAATTATTTGCACCTGAGACGCGTTCTTTACTCCTGTGAAAGAAAGATTCGTGAATCTTTCAAAGATTTGAAAGAATTTCACGAGTTCTTCGTTCTCTGCTACAATCTTTGACAGATTTGAGCGATTTCCCGTAAATCTTTGAACGATTCAGCCTTCTGCAGGAATCTTTAACGAATTTGAACGAATTCTTTGAATTCTTCAAGAGTTCCCGCCTCCTGCAGCTCTTCTTCGTCAATCTTTGACGATTCTCGAAAATTACAAGAATCTTTAATGTTTCTTCTCTCTCGATCTCTACTTCCTCGTTCTTTCGAGTGTAGTACGCTCTACAACCTCGCGTGAGTTTCTTACGGCAATCTTTAGAGAGTATTACAGACAACTTTACAAACCTTGTGAAAATTCTGTGTCACGTTATCTCAAGATGCGTGTAAGCTCTGCGCTGTTAGGATCATGTTGCTCTCTAGGTTGTGTGAAGAGGCTTACTGCTGAAGCTCTGATACCATGATAAATTGTGAAGCAGGAAATGTAGAGAGAAAAGAATAGAACAATATATTGAAATGTATGAAGAAGTATTGAACTGAGTTACAATGCAAGATGGTTGAGCTAAATAGGCTCAAGCAAGACAAAAATAGAAAGTACAACTGTCCAGTACAGCTGGCAGTGTACAGTCAGACTGTTGAGATTACATTATATTTAACAATGGAAACTATATATTTATCATTTTCAACCTGGTTCATTCTCTATTTACTTTGTTTAAAAGTGAAAAATGCTCATTAAAAACTATTACACACTATAATAATTAGTGGTATACATTACTACACCATGTCAAAGAGCGAGAACCTATAAGAAGATCCATCTCAAAGTTAGTGAAATTCTTTTAATATAAATTAATGGTTTTGAATAAGATTGAAACGTGAAAATATACTCAGAAAATTTAAATTAATAATTAGATGAGGACTAAATAAACATGTTAAATAAGAACTAAAATCCATATTAAATAACACAACAATTATGTAAAACTAAAATCATAGACTCTTACTATAACTAAAATCAACAAGACCGTGTTGTAACAATGTAATTTAATTTCAAAATATTACCTAAAACTAAAATCAATCAATCAACCACATCCTCAACCACTAGCTTAACCAACGTTGTTTCGTATCTGCACGCAATTTGAAAACATGGATGGATCAAAAAAAAACAAATAGAGAAAACTCAAAGAACTGAACTCTAATTTAATCAACCAACCAAACAAACAAAGAGCAGCTTTCCATTTTTTTTTAAACAATGAAACATACAGCTTTTCATTTCTTGAAATAGCAATCAAACAAACATCTTTCATTTTTTTTTGAAACAGCAAGAAAACAAACAGATATGAATGGAATGAGGTAGAGTGTCTAAATCTATTTTAGTGAACCCACCCATTTGTTTCATCGAGTTTCCAGCCTGGTAGATTAGACACTCTAAATATAGCACTTTTACATCTTTCGATATCTTTTCTTTTGTGAATTCCGCTACTCTGATGGTGTTTGAATGCCTGGGAAAATGGGCTTGTCTCTGATGTCCGGAGGGCACGATATCCCGAAGTGCGAACGTTTCCCCAACGAACAAAACATACTTCAAGGGGTGGGATTTTATTTCTTTAATTGTGTTTCTCTTATTTCCAGAAGTTCAGTCTTCAGTTCTAGATCCAGCAGGCCCGACCTTGAACTTTGAATCTTGCTTTCCAGGAAAAAGAGAATCATGGATTTCCCCAACCAAGAATTGGATTTTACCATAAAGAGATGAATTCAAATGTGAATTGATGTAGTTGGACATGACTGACTTCTTCCTGACCAGTCAACAGGAACATACAATAGGGACAGAAGACAGTAGCAGAAACAGGCAGCAAAGTTAAGAGTTCAACCATGCATGTAATCAACCTGATAGCATGTGATAAACATGTGTATATATTATGCAAACACCCACTACCAATGAGGAGGGAAGGGATTTGGATGTTTGGCATGTTGTTTTCTGGCAGCCCTCGTGTAGAGTAATTCTCATCGACAATGGGGGTTCGATGAAGTCAAGAAGATAGAAGAATAGTTACTCCCTTGTCCCAATCTAATTCTGGCTTTGAAATGGTAAAATGGTCCAAAATGGAAGCTTGATCCTCCTTTGATGGATCAAATATATATAGAAATCATGATATTTCTTACATTCTCAGGTGGTTTTCAATTCTCTCTCATTCCTTTATTTTGCCTCGGCTTTCCTAAGAACGAAATCTACACTAGATTTCACATTGTTGGGGATCCACTCCACAAAGTAGGAGGAATTATTTCTCTGAACATTCATCATTTTCCCATCCACCTCTTTGGTGTTCATCTTGCCTCAAAAGAGCAAAGGATATATCGTTAAGGTATAGTGAATAATCCAAGCCTGGACACGGAAGAGAATCCAGATGTCGATCTCCCAAAGTGCGACATCTTGTTCTGAGATCAATTGATTGCAATACAAAGGCAAGAATGCAAAGGCAAAGCGGAAAAGTGGAAAAGCCTTTGTGTGATTCCGCCTTATTTCCCTCCCATTCATACTAGGGGATGGATTTACACAATGCAACAATAGCGGTGGGGAGGCGGTGCGAAGTAGCTACATCTAGATTGCCATGGTATAGGAATACACTGCAGCAACAAAACACACATCCACTATAGCACATCGACTGCAGCAACAGGAATTGACTGCAGCATATCAACTGTAGTGATAGGACATGCATCGAGTGCATAAATCTAAGTGTCACTTGAACCCACACCTCAGAATGCACAGATTCATGTAGAGCTAGACACATTGTGGCTCTTTAGAAGTTTGACGGCACTGCTCATTTTTTCCTCTACCTCAAATCACATGAAAGACGCTAATATGAAAATAGTAGTTGTAAAGTTTTCAGAGGGATGCAATTTGTCAGATCAAAATCAGATAAAAAAATTAATGCACGTCGCCATCCCAACAATAAAACTACTAAGTTGAAAGTGTCAAGTAATGCAGGACACTTCCACACTAATCCTAGCAAAAGAGAAGAAGAATTTAATCAAGAACACAAATGAAACAAGAAATCATGCAGTACACCGATATTTACCCTGGAACCCTTAATCGGGAGAAACCAACATTATTTTGAGTGTTTTTCTCTCTTGTTGTCTTATTCTATCAAAATAAAAGGTTGCATGTATAACCTTGGTCCACACATAAGACATAATCGACATCATACCCTCTTGCACAGGAAAGAACAACCCTGTAGCCAAATTGGCTTACATATACATGACCAACAACATATACCTACACATGCATTAACATGCATAAGTGTATTACAGACTTCTTGCATTAGCCTTTAAGGCCTTACAACACTCCTCTTTATAGGCTTTGCAACAGGAAAAACCCTAAATATTGGCGCTAAAAACGGTTACAGATCCTTGCATATCATTGGCTACAAATCCCGCAAATCTTAGGATTCTGTTATAGTCGACTTCCAAGTTGGGTTACCAGTCGACTACTAGTCAGCCTTCATTTGGTCTCTAGGTGTTTGTCTCATGCTCGCCCTTAGACCTCTTGTCGGTGTTATATTCAACTTCGAATTTACCTGGTCGACTTCCTCAACCTTTGACTTGTTGTCGATCTACCTCAACTTCGACCTGTTGTCGATCCACTTTGACCTTCGACCATAAGTCAATTTACCTCGACTTGAATTTCACTGCAAAGAATATAACAACCCAACATTCTCCCACTTATTGTCTTATTTGTTGAAATAGGAGATTCCTAAACTTTCATTCACAGACCTAAGACAACAATGCCCATTGCCTCTCTACACCAAGAGAAATTCACAGCACTCACAGACTTGGTCAATGAGTCTATTATGTTTTCCAACGTGTTTAATTTCTCCAATAGCACCTTGTTACTTTCCACCATGTCTCTTACGAAATGGTATTGTACATCAATGTGCTTAGTCTTTGAATGATAAGTAGGGTTATTTGCTAGCAATATTGTTCTTTAACTATCGCAACTTACCTTCATATCTTTCTCCTCAAACCCAATTCATGAACACAACCTTTGAATCCATACCACTTCCTTGCTTCCATGAGTGGTCGCCATGTATTCAACTTCTATTGTTGACAAGGCTACAACCGCATGTCACTTACTCATATAGATTATTTCTCCATCGAACATCTTGAAGACATATTCGTTGGTTGACCTTCATCGATCCAGATCTCCAACCCATTCGACGTCGAAAAATCCATGTACATATACTTTACCATTGTCACCTCTAGGTCTTCTTTGGTGGCATATATCATAATCCTTCATGCCACAAAAATACCCGAATACTCTCTTGACAGTTGTCTAGTTCTCATTTCCAAGTGTAATTGTGTCATGTGCTCTATCTCTTCCTGTGTCTTTGGAAACTGTTCAGCAGTAATCCTTAATCCCACTGAAATTGGCACCTTCACCGGTTTACAATCCTGCATGTTGAATCACTTCAGAATTATTTCAATATACTTCATTTGATTCAACCAGAGCTTTCTAGCGGCTCGATCTCTCTTAATCTCCATTCCCAGAATGAAGTTATTTTCACCGAGATCATTCATGTCAAACTTGGAGGATAGTTGCTTCTTCACCTCCTTTATTGTGTCCATGTTGTTTCCAATCAGCAACATGTCATTAACATACAATGCTACATATATGAAACTCCCACCTTCTTCCTTGGAATATATGCAGTGATCATCGTTGCTTCTCACAAATCCCAAACTAAGGATGTAAGTGTCAAACTTTTGGTACCACATCCTTGGTGATTACTTTAGACCATAAAGGGGTCTTTTTAGTTTGCACACTAGTTATCTTGCTTGCCCTTTATTACAAATCCTTCAGGTTGTTTCATGTAGATTTTTTCTTCCAGGTCCCCATCTAGGAACGTTGTCTTCACATCCATATGTTCTATCTCTAGATCGAATGTTGCAGCCAAATACATTAGTACTCTAATGGAATTTAGTTTTGCAACAGGGGAAAAAATATCACCAAAGTCAACTCCCTCGACTTGGGAATAACCTTTTGTTACCAATCGAGATTTGAACTTCTCAACTTGACCTGCGGCATTCATCTTCTTCTTGAACACCCATTTGCTACCAATGGGATTCCTTCCTATGTAACTTGACTAAATCCCATGTCTCATTCTTGTACAAGGATTACATCTCTTCGACCATGGTGTCCTTCCATATTTTATCCTATGTCGAGTCGACTGCCTCACCGACCGACTTGGGCTCATCATCGATGGAAGTTAGCACAAATGCAGAACGGAAGTCGGGCGGACTATACCTTTCGATTGGTTTTCTTATTCTTTCTAACCTCCTTACCACCAGAGTCTTTTGTTCCACCTCTTCCTCAGATTCAGTCGACTCATATGAATCATCTTCTTCATTCCTCAGTTCAAACCGCACCACATCAGGATTATTCTCAGTCTGAACAACTTCCTCAGGCTCGGATTTACCTACGACTTCTCTAAAGACCACATCTTAATTGTACACTGCTAACCTTGATGCAAGATCCCTGAGCTTATAAACTTTCATCCCTTCTTTATTGTTGAGTTTCGGTGTACCTCGGGAAGTGGTTCCCTTGTGGTTTGGAGCCTCTAACCACAAGAGGGAGATGTTGGTACCCTTGTACCTTGTACTTTATGTCTAATTTCACTTTGACTTAGGAGATTTAAGTCAAAAGTGAAATTTGGTCATTTTAGCCTAAAGTGACTATTAATTCACTTTGTGGGTGAATTAGGAGACATAAAGTGAACTTAGGGAACTTAACCCAAAGTGGGTTTTGAGTTGATATTATTGTGGGATGATCTCAACCATTGATTAGGGATGGCTTGGGATGATCCTAGCCATCCACATTTAGGTTTCCTTATGGATTGCTCAAGGAGGGTGCAAGCAAAGAGAGGCTCATTCATTCATTTACTCACTTTGAGAGATTGAGAGGGAGCATGAGGATGAAGTTGGAAGCATTGAGAGAGGGAAGCAGGGGCACTGCCTTCCATGGAGGGCTCTAGGAGGCTTTGGCTCTCATTATTTTTTGGTGATCACACTTGCTTGGAGGAGGGCGCACTATAGGAGGAGGGCGCACCCCTAGTAGGGAGGAGCTACACTTGGAGGATTGTAGATATGTTTGTTTTAGTGGATAAGTAGCACACAAGAGCACATTTATTTGCAAGGGATTCTTCTTCAGAGCATCCAGGGTCAAGGGCACATCTCTTCAGTGGGTTTGGAAACAAGGGGAAGAGGCGCACTAGTCTTGGGAAAATTTCTTTAGAAAGTCTCGAGAGGAGATTTCTTTGTACACAGGTTCCATCCTATTGTATTTCTTGTTGTATATCATGCTTTAGACACCACATATATATACTTCCATTCCAAACCGGTTTTCCCCGAGGGGTTTTATCCAAGATCATGTTGACCAAAAACACTTATGTTCATTTCATGCATACTTAGAGTTTATATCATCTTATTTGTGTTGTAAAGATATAGAGGAGTGTTACTTGTTTTGAGATATATTGCATGTGCTAACCACTGGTTCGAAAACACTTGCAAGGGCACCTCAAAGAACATTTAACCAACAAAAACTATGGGAAGAAAGTTACTAAACTATTTGATATCCTAAAAAAAACAAAGAATGGTTTTGGAGATTGAAACTTAGAGCCAATCTCAAGTTCAATGACAGACCTTAGTTGGCATCCTCATAGGACCTTAGTTTTCTTCATTTATATCCAATGAAAATACATTTGA
The DNA here is from genome assembly GCA_000966675.3 of Picea glauca. Classification (NCBI taxonomy): domain Eukaryota; kingdom Viridiplantae; phylum Streptophyta; class Pinopsida; order Pinales; family Pinaceae; genus Picea; species Picea glauca. The sequence continues at coordinate 109,427 of JZKD02S1673028.1, read as the reverse complement.
CTACCTTCTTGTCTAGCTTTCTCCTCTTCTCCTTGGGAACATGCACAAATACATCACAACCAAATACTTTGAGATGTGCCACCAAAGGATTCTTACCATACCATACCTCATTTGGAGCCATGTTGACTAGTTCCAACGAAGGAGACATATTTACCAAATATCTTGCAGTATCGACTTCCTCCACCCAGAATTCTTGTGCGATCCCAACACCACTGAAAATTCTCCTTGCCTTATCCATCAACGTTTTGTTCATTCTCTTGGAAACTCCATTTTGTTGTGGGGTATATGGTGTGGTATGTTGGTGTGCTATGCCACATTTCTTACATAACTGATCAAAATTATTCCTTTCCAATGAATTCACCACCATTGGCAATCCTCATCACTTTAATCATTTTCTTTGCCTGGTTTTCCACAAGAGATTTAAACTCCTTAAATCTCTCAAAAAACCTATGATTTATTTCTCAGGAAATATATCCATGTCTTCCTGGAAAAATAATCTATGAAGGAAACATAATATAGGGATCCACCAAGTGAAGGAACTGTAACCGGGCCAAACACAACACTATGCACCATTTCTAGAATCCCATTTTCCCTTGTCGCTCTAGATGGGAACCACGCCCGAATTTGCTTCCCATATATGTAATGTTCAAAAAAGTAGAATTATAAACCACATTCAGGAAAACCTTCGACCGTACCTTTACTTTGTATAGCCCGAATTCCTTTTTCTCCAATATTTCCCATCCTCTCATGTCATAACCTGGTTGGGTCGAGTTCATCATGTCTTTTCGAGTCGGTTTGAACCGACTTGGCTCGAGTCGAGTCGAGTTGTGTCGACATTGAGTCGAGTCGAGTCACAGTCGAGTCAATTTTAGGAGAAATGATGTTGTTTCATCCATTTGAGTTGGCATTCCCTAATATCTTGTACAGGGTACCAATCCGAACTCCTTTCATTAAGACCATCGCACCTCTAACCATATTGCACAAATCCTTATGAAACAAAGTATGCACACCTGCATCACTCATATTACTGATAGATATCAGGTTTCTTTCCAAACTCCGAATGTGTAGCACACCTGGAAGGGTTCTTTTCCTCCCATCCTGTAGTTTCAGTCAGACTCTTCCATGTCTGACAATTCAGGTTGTCGAGTCGTCCCCCAAGAACACATCACCCCCATCATATTGTTCATATTCACATAACCAATATTTATGTGGTGTCATATGATAGGATTCTTATGAGTTGATCAACCAAACAAATTGATCTGACTGTGTATTGTTCGGCGCCAAATACACATCACCTCCCTTCTTCGAGGTTGCCTTTCTCTCATTCGACTACTTCTCGTCAAATACAACACTGAATTTTGTTTCCTTCAACTTACAATCCTTTTTATAATTCCCATATTTACCTCATTTCTAGCATCTTCGCACCGATTGAACCAGGGACTTAGATCTACCCTTCAAAATGAACTTTCTACCAGAGAATCTGCCATCTATGTCTATCGGTTGACCTCTCACTATTTGAGAATCTTTGGTCAATCCTTCCATGTTCTTTCTTCTCATTTATTCCAACAATAGAGAAGAAACCACATCCTCTAGCACTAGTGTGGTTGTATTACTCCCAATAGCCATGACTAAGTTATCCCATGAGTTTGGAAAAGAATACAATATGATGATACACATCTCCTCATCAGTGATCTTAATATCCACAGATGATAACTGGATTAACATGGTATTAATCGCATTTAAATGCTTAGTCACCAAAATTCCATCACTCATCCTTAGAAGATACAATTTCTTTCTGAGAAACAACTTATTTACCAGATATTTCTACTGGTATAAGCTTCCCAGCTTGTTCCACAGTTTCTTGGCCAAATATTCACCCAAGACATTCAGTAGCATCGAATCTTCAAGACAAATTCAAATCGTACTTCTTGATCTTCCTTCAAGTTTCTCCGATTCTTCCATTGACCTGCCTGTCATTTGGGTACCTAGATAGATCAATGTCCATTTTTTTGATCCACAAGAAGATATTCCATTTGAAGATTCCAAAGCTAAAAATTATGGCCATTGAATTTTTCTATCTCTATTTTGGAACTACTCGCCATTCTTTACCACAATATTTAACACAATTTATGACTTACGACTCTTATGGTACCTAGGGTTTAGTTATCAGATTCAATATTTGGAAATCAATATATGATATACTCGCCAAAGCATAGCACCACTATGAACACTCACTTGTCGGGGAAAACCTAAGCTCGAATACCACATGTAAGGAAATACAGGACACTTCCACACTAATCCTAGCATAAGAGAAGAATAATTTAATCAAGAACACAAATGAAACAAGCAATCACACAATACACCGATATTTTACCCTGGAACCCTTAATCGGGAGAAACCAGCATTCCTTTGAGCGTTCTACTCTCTTTTTGTCTTATTCAATCAGAATAAAAGGTTAAATTTCTAACCTTGGTCCACACCTAAGACATAATCGACATCATACCCTCTTGCACATGCAAGAACAACCCTGTAGCCAAATCGTCTTACATATACATTACCAACAACCTATGCTTACACATGCATAACCTGCATAAGTGTATTACAACATTCTTGCATTAACATTTACAGCCTTACAACACACCTCTTTATAGGGTTTACAATAGGAAAAACCCTAAATATTGGCACCCAAAAATGGTTACAGATCCGTGCATATCATTGGCAACAAATCCCTCAAATCTTGAGATTTTGCTACAGTCGACTTCCAAGTCAGGTTACCAGTCGACTACCAATCACCCTTCATTCGGTCTCTAGTTGACAATCTCACACCCGCACTTTGACCTCTTATCGGTTGACTTATCATCGATATCTTCGACTTCGACTTTACCTGGTCGACTTCATCGAACTTCGACTTGTTGTCAATCTACCTCGACTTCAACCTATTGTTGATCCACTTCAACCTTCAACCACCAGTCGATTTACCTCGACTCAACTTTCACTGCAAAGAATATAACAACCCAACAAAAGGCTAATCAAATAGAAGAAAAATAAAGTTTTTTTAATTATTTTAATCTCAAAATAATTATTAACAAGATTTTCCTAAGTTCTACATTGCAAATCAAGAAAAATTTAAATTCAAACCAAGAACTAATAGGCAGTCAATGGGTAACTCATTTCTATAGTCTCTGGCCTTTTGGCAAGGACTAATAAGATCATGGGTTTTTTAATTATAATTCACCTCTATAATATGCATGGAAAGAAGCTACTCATATTTATGATGTTAAATATCAAATGAATATTTTATTAAGAAAACAAAAATTAGAAAGTATAAGCTATAAGAAAATAACGATTTAACTCTCAAACACATAAACTTGTGATAATTTGTTCAAAGAAATTATTGAGTATTGGAACTGTCATAATGTTCCCTACATTAAAATAATGCTCCTGCAACATCCAAACCCCTAATCCATTGACCCGGATTAGTCAACAACCCTAATTCCTTAACTGGAATTAGAAAACCATTGGTGAAAACCCCACAGATGCCCCCTACCCCCCCAAGGCTCCCATATCAGTGTACAGTACATGGGACTAATCTTGCAAAAGAATATAACATATACCCAACATTCTCCCACTTGTTGTTTTCTTTGTAAACATGGGGTTAAAGGATTACATAGTCAACAATCCAACGCAGCAATGCCCATAAATCCTCTACACCAAGAGAATTTCTCAGTGCTCACAAATTTTTTTAATGCATCTGCAACATTCTTAATTGTCCACTTTCATCAACAACACCTTCTTTCCTTCAACCATATCTCTCACAAAGTGATATTGAACATAATTGTGCTTTGTCTTTGAATGATTCTCCAATAATATCGCACTCTAACTGTCATAATATATACTTACAGTTTGTTGTGCCAACCCAATACCTAAATACAATCTTTGTAGCCATAATGCTTCCTTTCTTGCATGAGTGGCTTCCATGTATTCAACTTCTATAATTGAAAGTGCCACTACATACTGTCATTTTCTCATCCAATTGATTACTCCTCCAGTAGGTTAAACACATACCCACTTGTAGATATTTTGTGATCATATATCCATCTTAGTCTGCATCCAAAAACCCATGTACATCCAACACTCTCTATAATCCCAATCTTCCTTGGTAGAAAAATACATAACTATTAGTGCCATGCAAATACCTAAAACCCTTTTTATTGTTGTCCAATGCTCCTTCCCTAGTATTGACATTTACCTACTCAAAACTCTCATTGCATATGCAATGTTCGGTCTAGTATATACCATTGCATACATCAAACTACCAACCACACTATCATATGGAACATGGGACATGTCCTCTTCCTATTCTTATGTCTTGGGACATTTATCTGTAGATAAATTTACAGATACAGGAATAGGAACCTTGATCGGTTTACATTCCTGCATATAAAACCTCTGCAATATCTAATATAAATTAACTTAGCAACATGAGAAAAAATATCACCAAATTCAATTCCCTCTACATGGGAATAATCTTTTGCTACTAATCAAGCTTTGTATTTCTCCACTTTTTCTTCTACACTCAACTTCTTCTTAAACACCCATTTTCTATGAATGGGATTTCTTCCAGTCATAAAATCCAGTAGATCCCAAGCCTCATTCTTATCCAAGGCTTCCATTTCTTCTACCATGGCCTTTTTCCAGAGTTTTCCATCCTCAAAATCCACTGCCTCCCTAACAATTCTAGGATCATAATCAGTAATAGACAAAGAAATTTTTGAACAAAAATCAAGTGGAGTATACCTTTTTGGATTCCTTATTTCCTGAATCAATCTCTTTAATATTAGAGTATGAGGATCTTCTTCTTTTGATTCATGTTCTTCGATAGAGTTTGATTCATTATCCTTCAACTCAAACTCTATTTTCTCTAGTTCTTCCTCCCTTGGTAGGACTTCTTGTTTGAAAACATATTTGATTTCTCTAAATACCACATCTCGGCTATACACTACCTTCTTATTTTCTGGGTTACAAAGTTTATAACCTTTCAAACCATCTTTATACCCAATAAAGATACATTTTTCGGCCTTTTTCTCTAGCTTACTCTTGTTTTCCTTTGGAACGTGAACATAGGCATCACAACCAAATACCCCGAGATGTGTGAGAGAGTGTTTCTTACCATTCCATACCTTGTGTGGAGTATTTTCATTGAGTGCTAATGAGGGTGATCAATTGACTAAGTAACATGCAATACCCATTGTCTCTGCCCAGAATTCTTGTCCTAACCCGGCACCACTGAGCATGCACCTTGTTTTTTCCATTAGCATCATGTTCATGCTTTATGAAACTCCATTATTTTGAGGTTTATATGGAGTATTGTTCTTCCTTGATATACTGCACTTCTTACATAATTCTCTGAATTCAATTCCATGGAACTCTCCACCATTATCCTTCCTTGGCACCTTAATTATTTTCTCATTTTGATTCTCCACAAGAGCATTAAACTCTTTAAACCTATAAAAGATTTTAGATTTATTCTTGGGGAAACAAATCCATGTATTCCTCGAGAATTCATCTATAAATGAGACATAATACACAATTTTTCCCAGTGATGGAACCGACACAGATCCAAACACGTCACTATGCACCAACTGTAAAATTCCTTCTGCCCTCGATGCACTAGAGAGGAATCTTACCCGATTCTACTTCCCATTTATGAAATGTTCACAAAAATAAAAATTTAAAGAGCAGTTATACATACCTTCAACCATACCCTTATCATGTAGTAGTCAAAGTCCCTTCTCTCTGATATGCCCCAGTATTTGACGCCACAATCTCAGGAACAATGGAACTATTTCACCAATCACTAATAGTGCTTCCCTATAGCTTATACTAAGTTCCAATCCAAACTCACTTCAGAAACACCATTACTCCTCGAACCATCCTACAGGTTTATTTCTCAAACATTGCTTTTACCCTTGGATCACCCATTTTTCTTACATGAATCAAATTTTTGGATGATCCTGGGATGTGAAGAACACCAGGGAGTGTTCTAATCCCTCCATCCATAAGCTTCAACTTGAATTTCCCTCCTCCTATGATTTTGGTTTTTGAATCATCACCTCCATCGTACCTTTCATATTCAAAGAAACATTCCCTATGGGGAGTCATATGAAAGGATGTGCCTAAGTCAACCAGCCATGCCTCATGATCTGCATGTGTACTTGAAGAAGCCAAGTACACATCCCCTCCTTTTTCCAAGGAGGTAAGCTTCTGTAAAAAGAGAATCTTTATATCTCTTCCCTCTCTCAACACTTTTGGATCTACATTTCTTCTTGTAGTGTCCTTATTTTCCACATCTCCAGCATACCTTTACAAACTTTCTAAGAGATTTATATCTACCCTTAGATTTAGATCTCCCACTTGAGGACTTAGATATATTTATTTCTTGGTTGTGTTATCTTGAAAATAATTCTTATGTGCTCTATCCTTCCATGTTATACTACCTCGTCTCCTCTAACAATAAGGATGACACCACATCATCGAAACTTAAAGTAGTTGTATTACTATCTATGGACACAACCAGAATACCCCAGGAGTCTAGTAAAGAGCACAATAAAGCGATACATTTTTCTTCATATAATATCTTAATATCAACAGATAATAACTTACTTACCATTGTATTGAAGGCATTCATATTCTCTATCACCGAGTCTCCACATTTCATCCTCATGTTATATAGATTCTTCCACAAGAATAGTTTATTTACCAGTGACTTTGACTGATACAAAGCCCCTAAATTATCCCATAATCCCTTGGATGTATTCCTCTGACACATTATGTTAGGATATGTCCCTAACCCCTCGTAGTTGGTCATTAGTTCGTTGTCATTGTAATAAGTGGTCAACCCTCATTATTGTCGAGACCACAGGTAGTTAGGAGGTTGGTTAGTGGAATGTTATAAAGTAGTTATGGATAACACATGGTATTGGCCCTTGGTATTGGCTCATGGTATTTTTGGTTGTGAACTGTATTTAAAGAATGCATCTCTCCATTGTAGGCAGTTGAGGATTATTGTAAGAGAGCTCTGCTCATTTGGAGGTTGACCCCTCAAAGAGGCAAGTGAACTAAGTTTTTTGTGATATCAATATTTTATTTCTTCTCTATATTTTTGCTCTATATTTGACGTTCATGTTACTTGCGCAACATATTTTCTCATTTTGTTAATTTTTCCAGGTATATCACAAGTTGTATAAGAGCACTTTCCTAGGCAGGAAGTGTGGGTGAAAAAATATTTTGAGGGTAGAGACATGTTCCGGTGTTGATAAACCACAGAGATCTATCGTCCAGGGCACAAATACGTGGCTAGGGATGTCATGTCCCCATTTTTAGGTTTCCCCATTTTGTAGTAGAAAGGACTTATGTGGCTTGTCAATGAAGAAAAAGGGAGTCAAAGGGGGTCATTTAATGTCATTTAGTTATGGGAGGTTATGTATTTAAAGTGACATTAAATAATTAACCACTTAAGCATTAAAATGTAATTTTAATGTTTAATTAATAATTGAAGGAGAAATAAGGATTATATTTGATTTAGTCAAAAAGGGGAAAATTCTAAAAGAGTTGATTTAGTCCAAAAGGGGAAGCTCTATAAGGCATGGAGAAAGGATATAGAAGGGGTTGGAAAAGTATAAAAGAAGGCTAACCCATCACTTATCATTATGATCATGATTTGATATCTTATTGAGTGCTCTTGTAGCCAGCATTTTCGTTGCGGTTTTGGGAAAACCCCTTCCATTGTTGGTCTTGTTTCGGTGGTGCAATATCCACCCTAGCTAGACAAGGAGGAGGATCCATCTAATATCTTCATTGGAGCTTAATATTGGGTTTGTTTTTAGTTTTAGGTTGGAGTGATATACTTGGAGAGGTTGTGGCACTTGGAGGGTTGGATCTCATATGTT
>JZKD02S1673028.1:74296-87794 GCA_000966675.3 Picea glauca | reverse complement strand
ATGAAGTGGCATCTTGCAGCATAAACAACAATGATAAGAGTGGTGTAAGGAATACTATCATTGGAACTATCGGATTCATTATCGTGTTGTATTGGGTTTACTACTACCAAATTCATTATTGGGTTGCATTGGGTTCATTGTTAATATCTATTCAAACTAGTTGAGTTCATCATTAAATTTACTAAGACTAGTATGTACATAGAACAAGGAATCTCAGTACAAGACTACACTATATAATATAGTTGGAAAGGAAAGAAGGTATACATAACAAAGGTAAGGGAAGTTTTGGTTATATAGTATGGGAGGAGCTCAAAATCTTAATGAGCCTGACCTATCACCCTTGCTGACATGGCATATCTTTCGACCTATTCTATTTATTAGTACCCCTTTCTCTTTGTTGACATGGAAAGGTGTCGAACGTTTCTTTTTCTTAGTACCCCTTTATCTTTGTTGACATGTAACCCTTTCTCAAGTGGCATAGGTTTCAAACTTTTAATTTTCTTAGTACCCCTTTATCTTTGTGTAAATGTCACCCTTGTTGAAATGGAAGATGTGTTGACCTTTCATTTTTCTTAGTACCCCTTTATCTTTGTTGATGTGTCACCCTTGATGGTAAGGCATAGGTGTCAATCTTTTTTTTTTCTCAGTAACCCTTTATCTTTTCTGGTGTGTCACCCTTGGTGATGTGGCATAGGTGTCGACATTGTATTTTTCTTAGTACCACTTTATCTTTATTGATGTGTCACCCTTGTCAACTTGGCATAGTCTTTGAGATCTTATTTTTCTTACTACCCCTTTCTCTTTGTCAGTGTGGCATAGATTTCAAATTTCTTTTTCTTATTACCCCTTTATCTTTGTTGACATGACACCCTTTCTCATGTGGCATAGGTGTCAAACTTTTTTATTTGTTAGTATTGTGTTATATTTGTAGGCATGTCACCCTCTTTGATGTGGCATAGGTGTTGACATTTTATTTTTCTTAGTACCCCTTTATCAAATTGTTGTTGTGTCACCCATGTTGACAAGGCATAGGTGTCAACCTTTTCATTTTCTTAGTACCCCTTTATCTTTGATGATATGTCATCCTTGATAATATGTCATAGGTTTCAACAATCTCTTTTTCTTAGTGCCCCTTTCTCTTTGTTGACATGTCACCCTTGATAATGTGGAAAATCTTTCAACCTCTTATTTTTCATAGTACCCCTTTCTCTTTGCTAACATGGCATAGGTGTTGAACCTTACTTTTTATTAGTACCCATGTGTCTTTGTGTACATGTCACCTTTTCTAACATGGCATAGGTGTCAAACGTTTATTTTCCTTAGTACCCCTTATCCTTGCCAACATGTCACCCTTGATGATGCGGCATAGATGTTGACCTTATATTTTTATCAGTACCCCATTCTCTTTGCTAACATGTCAACCTTACTGATATGGTATAGGTTTTAGCCTATTCTTTTTCTTAGTACCCCTTTCTCTTTGTTGACATGGAATAGGTGTCTAACTTTTCCTTTTCTTTGTACCTCTTTATCTTTGCAAACATGTCACACTTGCTAATGTGGCATCAGTGTCGACCTTTTCTTTTTCTTAGTACCCATTTAACTTTGCAGATGTGTCACCATTGCTGACAAGGCATATGTATCAACATTTTATTTTTATAAGTATCCCTTTATCTTTCTTGACATTTCTTACTTGATGATGTGGCATAGGTGTCAACCTTCTATTTTTCTTAGTACCCCTTTCTCTTTGTTGACCCATCACCCTTGTTGATGATAAGTTCTGGCCTCTTCTTTTTCTTAGTACTACTTCCTCTTTGTTGATGTGGCATAGGTGTCAAACTTTTCTTTTTCTTAGTAGCCCTTTATCTTTGTTAACGTGTCACCCTTGCTCATGTGGCATAGGTGTCAAAATTTTCCTTTTCTTAATACCCATTTATCTTTGTGGACATGTGACCCTTACTGACATGGCATAGGTGTTGATGTTTTATTTTTCTCAGTACCCATTTATCTTTATTGATGTGTCACCCTTGCTGACAAGGCATATGTGTCGACCTTTTATTATTATTAGTACCTATTTGTCTTTGCTAACATGTCACCCTTGTTGATGTGGAATAAGTGTCAACCTTATTTTTTTATTAGTACCCATTTCTCTTTGTCGGTGTGTCACCATTACTAACGTGGCATAGGTTTCGACATTTTCTTTTTAGTAGTAACCTTTTCTCTTTGTTGGCATGCCATAGGTGTCAAAATTTTCTTTTTCTTAGTACCCCTTTATCTTTGTTGACGTGTAACCCTTGTTCATGTGGCTTAGGTGTAGAAATTTTCATTTTCTTACTACCCATTTATCTTTGTGAACATGTCACCCTTATTGATTTGCAATAGGTGTTTATGTTTTATTTTTCTTAGTACCCCTTTATCTTCATTGATGTTCCACCCTTGCTAACAAGACCTAGCAGTTGACCTTTCCTTTTTCTAACTACCCATTTATCTTTGTTGACATGTCACCCTTGCTTATGTGGCACAAGTTTTGACCTTCTATTTATTTTAGTACCCATTTATCTTTTCTTACATGACACCCTTGCTGAGGTGGCATAGGTTTCAACCTCTTCTTTTTCTTAGTACCCCTTTCTCTTTGTTGATGCGGCATAAGTTTCAAACTTTTATTTTTCTTAGTACCCCTTTATCTCTATTGATGTGGCATAGGTGTTGACCTTCTTTTTTCTTAGTGCCCCTTTCCCTTTGTTGACATGCTACCCTTGTTGACATGCCATAGGTTTTGACCTCTTATTTTTTGCAGTACCCCTTTCTCTTTTTTGATGTGGCATAGGTGTCGAAATTTTATTTTTCTTAGTACCCCTTTATCTTTGTTGATGTGTAATCGTTTCTCATGTGGCATAGGTGTCAAACTTTTTATTTTTTTAGTACCCATTTATCTTTGTGGAGATGTCACCCTTGTTGATGTGGCATAGGTGTCAACCTTTTATTTTTCTTAATACCCATTTATCTTTGTTGATGTGTCACCCTTGGTGATAGGGCATATTTTTTGACCTCTTCTTTTTCTTAGTACCCCTTTCTATTGCTCACATGTTAACCTTGTTGACGTGGCATAGGTTTCGACCCATTTTTTTTCTTCGAACCCTTTCTCTTTGTTGATGTGGCATAGGTGTCAAACCTTTATTTTTCTTAGTACCCATTTAAATTTGTTGACATGTCACCCTTTCTCATGTGGCATTGGTGTCAAAATTTTCTTTTTCTTAGTACCCATTTATTTTTGTAGACATGATCCAGGAGGATCCAAAAGAGAAAAAAATCAAAGTCCTCGAATATCAACAAAAACAGCACCAAGTTGAACTGCTCATCGCAAGCTTTCCAACAGCACCTCAAACAGAGTCTGAACGAAGAAGATATGGCCAGTCAAAGTTGACAATCAACCCATTCAAAGTCAATTGTTGACATCATTGACCATACAGTTGATGTCATCATGATTGTATAGGATGATGTCATATTGATGTCAACAAGTTGATGTGGAACCTCCACGGGCCACCATGTGGCATGCATATTTGGCATTTTTGGGGGCCACATGGGCTAATCATTGACTGACACATGGCACCCCAAGTGACACCACATGGCACCACCCAGGAGTTCCCATGTGGTAGGAGGACAGTTGTTTGTTGACCGGATGATATGCAGGTAGATGACTAGGTAGGTTTGATGAATCATAGCACCATGTGGCCTAATCACTTGGCACCATGTGGCACCCCAAAAATTCCCAATGAGGATTGGGCGGTGAAAAATAAAAAAAAATGTATATATTGGTCGTCGGGCCGACTGGCGTCGAACCAGTCGGTGACCCCCATATCTAGCCACACCTCGTAAACTCCGAAAAAATGTATCAAAAATTTATTAAATATAGGTCTAACATCTCGCGGACCATGCAAGGGTCACATCAAAGAGTTTAACGTGGAGTTTGTTTATGGTAAAAGGTTGGATTGGCATATGGTTTGAAACCATATATTCACATATATGGTAATTTGTTAAAACAAAATATTAAATGGGGGGGTATGCGGGGTTTGACCCCCAGACCTTCCCTCACAACATACCTTTAATATATAACCACCAACCAAGTGGGATAATAGCCCGTGTTGTAAATAACGCCCATGTAAACGATTTTAAACCCATCCTATTGTAGAGTTCAGGGGTTCGCGCCCAGCCAGGTCTGTGCATGATTTTCAATGAAGGTACAGGAGTAATTAATGAAGGCCAGTGGCACATTTTATAAGGCAAAGATCCCAAGAGGGGATTGGGATGAGCAGTGCCATAATTTCATGATTTGATAGTCATTTATGCATGTTTTCTCACAACGAGTCCACTGGTGATGTATTTTTTCGCATCTAGGAAACAGATCTGAAGGCCATTTTTAGTTTTTGAGGTATAATGATGTATTTATGCCAATTTTATTGCTAAGAATAATATAAATCCTCTCCACTTTGAAGCAAGACCCAAAGACGTAGTCCATGTTAGACGAACTATGTTATTGAGCTAATGTGTTATTGTCTCATTTATCTTCTTTTCTCCATATTTCTTCCTTATTTAGTTAATGTTGTACATAATCTTTGATTCATACTCTTAATGTGATTTATGTAAGGTCATCAATGAAAATATCCTAGATCATGTTGGTATCAGAGCGGTCTTCTTTGACTTGAATTGCAAGTGTGAATTCTTACCAGGGCCAAGCTCAAAGCAAGTGAAGGAAAACTTAATACTTTCAACCTAGATATTGGGTGTGTAACTCGAAGAAGGAAAATGGGAGATAAATAACTTCGTATAAAGTATGAGAATAATTTTCACAAGGCTTTATAACGCATGTCAGATATGGTAGAGAAATTGTTTGCAAATTACAAGAAGAGAGTTGCAAAGAAGGAGAAGAAGAAGAAAGCTAAAGAAGAGGATAATGCTTCAGTGACCATGGAATTGGATGAGATCCTCCTGAGCCTCCATCACCATCTTCAAGTTCAATATCTTCTTCATATTCCTCTCATTCTCATCATTCTCATCATTATAGTTTTCATCCAAGTACTTCTAAAAAGTCATTGTTGAAACTAAATGTAAAATTTAGTTTTCCCATGTTTAATGGAGAATCTAATGCAGATAATCTTAATAATTGGATCATACAAATCAAAGTTTGTTGTCATGTACATTAGATCGAATAGGAAGAGGAAAATATCCAGTTGGATTCTCTTCGGCTGGAAGGCATAGCCCTTGTTTGGTGGGAGAGAAAACTTCAAAAGGGTAGTAAGCATTATGGTAAACTCCTTTCTTCATGGTCTGAATTTATATTTGCATTGAAAAAGTAATTTTATCCACTGGGTTATGTTCAAAAATCCATGATGGAATGGAAAAATCTAAGACAGGGTAAAGGTTAGAGTGTTCATAGTTTTAAAGAGGAATTTAGGAAACAAGCACTTGCATTAAATGTTCCTTTAGATTCTCATGAAACTTTGATGAAGTATATTGGTGCACTTCACAGTTACATTCGACATACATTGTTATTTTTTAATCCCACAAAATTATATGAGGTGTGTGCACAAGAAAATCTCCTTGAAAGGAGGGGAAATAATGTACAGGAAGATCAAAAGCATTCAAAAGACCATTTCAAAAGGAAAGGCAAAGGAAAGCATAAGAGGAAAGCTACAACAAATAAAGAGGGAGAAAAATCATATTGCACCCATTGCCAGAAGGATGGGCACAATGATGAGAATTGTTGGAAGTTGCATTCGAAGTTAAGACCGAAGTGAGTTGGTGGCCAAAGGAAGCAGAAAGTTGTTGCTACCATGCAACAAGACCTTGGTTCTGATTCAGGTGATGAGGAAAATATCACAGTAGTTGGATTACAAGGTAAAGTTTCCTTGCATGCTAGTTCAAGTTCTAAAATTCCATCTCTTGAAAATGATGAAAGAATAAGTGAATTATTCCACATAATAGTGAAAAAGCACACAAAAGTGGAAACTCTGTTTGATCGAGGCTCACAAGTTAACTTGATATCTTAATAGATTGTAAATAAATTGGGATTAACCACAACACCTCACTAGAAACCTTACCCTCTTGGTTGGGTACATGATAATTCAAAGCTTCAAGTTACCAGTTAGTGTATATTGAGGTTTTCTATTGCTTCTAAGCTAACAGATGACATTTATTTGGATGTGGTTCCTTTGGATATTTGTGGTATTTTATTAGGGAGTCCTTATATTTGTGATAGAAAAGCAATCTTCTTCCAGAAAGAGAACAAATACCATCTCACAAAATATGGAGTGGAGTATATTCTTAGAGCTCACAGCATGGAAGCTAACCCATCACTTATCAGTGCGGGTCAAATGAAGAGAGTTATACATACTTGTAAGAACCTTGTGCTTACGATTGTAAAAAACAAATATCCTGATAAGTCTAATACTTTTGATGCTCTTAATCCTTTGCATAAAAATGAAATGCTTGAGATGATACATTTCTTTCAGTGGGGAGGCGGACAGAAGAGGGCTTAATTCGACACTTTGGAAGAAAAGATCAACCCCACACCAATACTAGCTCTACCATACCTTCAACATCCATTCAAGGTGAAAGGATTTTGGTTACAGGACAAACCATTCTACCACTTGGGTAAACTTCATATTCCTACCATTGTAAAAACAAATGTAATTGGAGAAGCTTACACTTATCTTGTATTTGGGCATTTTGGGATAGAGAGGATTGTAATGTATTTGTTGAGGTTATGTTTTCCTCAAATGAATTTAATTGTAACCATGATTGTAAAGGGGTGTGTGATGTGCATTTTTAATCCCACTAATAAAAAATTGGGGTTGTACACACCACTCCTTGTTCCTTCTCATCCTTGGAAGAGTATCTCCTTGGATTTTGTAGGGGGGTTTCCTATGTCGAAAATCATTCATGACTACTTTCATGTAGTAGTGGATAGGTTTAGCAAGACATGTGTATTTATTTATGATATGTAACAAGAAGATCATTGTTGAGTGAGTTGCTCACCTTTTCTTTCAACATGTATGGGTCCATATTAGACTACCCACAGTCATTATTTCGGATCGAGACATTCAATTCCTTGGGAATTTTATGTGGAGAATGATGGACACCTAGCTGAAGAGGAGGATTGATTTCCATCCACAGACCAATGATCAGAAAGAGGTTGTAAAAAAAACAATGGTTCATTTGCTTTGAGGTTACCACAGCAAACATCCCAAGTTGTGAGATGATCAAATACAGTGTATGCACCATGCACTCTTCACCATCTTGGAGAGAATTAGCACCAATGCCTTTCGATATATACCACTGCATATTAAAAAATACTTAGTTATAAACATGAAACTTTATGAGCCTCCAATGATCATGGATCAACATGATAGTGTTTCAGTATCGTCAATGGATGTGTTTACTCTTGAATGCTTGGATGAGTTAACAGAAGATATCATCTTGGACAGAAGGATGAGGACTTCATGCAGGGGTGATCTTCGAGTGGGCCTAAAGGGAAAACATCCAAATAAATCATGGTGGATTGAGAAAGAGAATATGAGAGAGAAATTCCCTCACCTACCTATTGATTGATGAGGCTTTTGGAAGCCCAAAATATTCTTAGTGGGGAGGAATGATCCAGGAGGATCCAAAAGGGAAAAAATTCAAAGTCCTCAAATCTTAGCCAAAAAAAGCACCAAGTCGAAGTGATCATTGCAATATTTCCAACGGCGCAAACAAAACCTAAAATGGATTTCGAACGAAGAGGATATGGCCAGTCAAAGTTGACAGTCAACCCAATCAAAGTCAATTGTTGACATCATTGACCATACAGATGACAACATCATAGCCATACAGGGTTATTTCGTGTTTATGTCAGCATGCTAATGTGGCACCTCCAAGGGCCTCCATGTGGAATGCATATTTGGCATTTTTGGGGTCCACATAGGTCAATCGGTGAATGACATGTGGCACCCCGGGTGATGCCACATGGAACCACCCAGGAGCCACCACATGGCAGCATGAAAATCGGACAGTTGGTTGCTTACTGGATGAAATGCAAGTAGATGACTGGGTAGGTTTAGCGAATCAGAGGGCACCACATGACCCAAATCACTGGGCGCCATGGGGAACCCGGGAAATGCCCAATGAGGGTTGGGCAGTGAAAAATCGAATAAAAAAATATATTGGTCACCAGATCGTCCAGCAGCCTCTATATCTAGCCACACCACGTAAACTTTGACAAACATACCAACAAGGTATTAAATATAGGCATTACATCATGCATACCATGCAAGGGACACATTCAAGAGTTTAACGCGGAATTGTTTTGTGGTAAATGGTTGGATTGGCATATGGTTTTAAACCATATATTCACATATATGGTAATTTGTTAAAACAAAATGTTAAATGGGGGGGTCTGCGAGGTTTGACCCTCGGACCATCGCCAATCACATACCTTTAATATTTAGCCACCAACCAAGTGGGATAATAGCCCATGTTGTAAATAACTCCCACATAAATGGTTTTAAACCCAGCCTATTGCAGAGTTCAAGGGTTCGTGCCCAGCCAAGTATGTGCATGATTTTCCATGTAGGTAAATGAGTATTTAATGCAGTCGAGAGGCACATTTTATGAGGTGAAGAGTCGAGGAGGGACCTGGGTTGAGTAGTGTCATAATTTAATGATTTGACAGTCATTTTTGCACGTTTCCTTGCCATGAGTCCACCGATGATGTCTTTTTTTGTATCTGGGAAACATATATGAAGTCCATTTTCAATTTTTGAGGTCTAATGATGTATTTATGCCAATTTTAATGCTGAGAATAATATAAATCCTCTCCACTTTGAAGCAGGTACCAAAAACGTAGTCCATGTTGGACGAACTTCGTTATCAATCTATTGTGTTATTGTCTCATTTCTCTTATTTTCTCCATATTTATTCCTTATTTAATTAATGTTGTACATAAGCTTTGATTCATACTTTTAATGCAATTTATGTGATGTCATCAATGAAAATATCTTGGATCAGGACATGTCACCCTTGTTGATGTGGCATAGGTTTTGACCTTTTCTTTTTCTTAGTTCCCCTTTATCTTTGTTGAAGTGGCATAGGTGTTGACCTTCTCTTTTAATCAATACCCCTTTCTCTTTGTTGATGTGTCGTCCTTGCTAATGTGGCATGGGTTTCAATCCTTTTTTTTTTCTAAATACCCATTTATCTTTGCTAATGTGGCACAGGTGTTAAACTTTTTCTTTTCTTTGTACCCCTTTATCTTTGTGGACATATCACCCTTGCTGACATGGCATAGGTGTCAAACCTTTTATTTTTCTTGGTATCCCTTTATCTTTGTTGATGAGGCATAGGTGTCGACATTTTATTTTTCTTAGTTCCTCTTTATCTTTGTTGATGTATCACCCTTGTTGATGTGGCATGGGTTTCAAACTTCTCTTTTTCTTAGTACCCATTTCTCTTTGTTGATGTTTCACCCTTGTTGATGTGGCATAAGTTTTGACCTCTTCTTTTCTTAGTATCCCTTTCTCTTTGTTGACGTGGTATAGGTGTCCTTTTATTTTTCTGAGTACACCTTTATATTTTTTTATGTGTTACCCTTGTTGATGTGGCATAGGTGTCGAACTTTTTTATTTTCTTATTATCCCTTTATCTTTACAAGCATGTCACCCTTGTTGACGTGGCATAGGGTTCAAACTTTTACTTTTCTTAATACCCCTTTATAATTACTGGTGTGTCGTCCTTGATAACAAGGCATAGGCATCGACCTCTTATTTTTCTTAATACCCCTTTCTCTTTTTTGATGTGTCACCCTTCATCATGTGGCTTAGGTTTCAACCTTTTCTTTTTCTTACAACCCCTTTCTCTTTGTTGATGTGTAACCCTTGCTGATGTGGCATAGATTTCGACCTCTTCTTTATCTTAGTACTCCTTTTTCTTTGTTGACAGTGAATAGGTGTCAAACTTTTCTCTTTCTTAGTACCCCTTTATATTTGTTGACATGTCACCCTTGTTCATGTGGCACAGGTATCAAAATTTTCCTTTTCTTAGTACCCCTTTATCTTTGTAGACATGTCATCCTTGTTGACTTGGCATAGGTGTCAACCTTTTAATTTTTTTAGTAGCCCTTTATATTTTTTCACGTGTCACCCTTGCTAACAAGGCATAGGTGTCTACTGTCTCTTTTTCTTATCACCCCTTTATTATTATGGAGAAAATATCACAGGTGGATAATAAGATCCACTACTACATATTGAAAAATTAGCGACGACTACTTGCGACGAAAGTAACCTTTTGTCGCACAATTGAAGATAAAGAATTGAATTTTTAAATGTTTTTATAAGTCCAACCCGCATTCATCAAGATTTCAACGGAACCTTTGGCTATCATTGTAAGAGTGACGAAACCAGATCTACGTCGCAAGAGTGACGACCGTGAAGATAGTGGACTCCTATCTCTCTTGCGACAATCTTTGGCTATCGTCGCAAGAGTGACGATTCAATGATGATCGTTACACTATTTGAAAAAGTCAACATTGACCGTTACACTATTTGACAAAGTCAACATTGACTTGGTCAACTTTCGTCGCTCTTGCGACGAAAAATATATCTATAAATATTTTACAAATTAGAGATGTTGCAAAAATCTAATTGCTATAACAACGACGGTTCAAAACTTCAGAAAGTGTATTTTTGTGCGGAAGAATGTCGTGGAATATTAGAGGTGGAAAAAAAAGTAAAGCATGTGAAAAGGGTGATGGTATATGTTATTTTTCTTGCAAAAAATGTTTCCTTACATGTCTTGTAAGAATTTTAATAGCAGCAGCTACAAAACATTGTAGGAAATATGGGCACATTGATGGGGGATCGAATGAATATCATCCTGTGGTAATTAGCTATATATTCATTATCTATTTTTATATTTTCAATTTTATATATATATATATATATTGTTTGAATATGTGTTATAGTACACACTAATTTTGCATGATTGTTCGTATTTATAAAGTTAGAGTTTTCCTCTAACTTTCTGCAGAATATTGCACCAAGTAGTACTAGTAGAAATGATGTTGTACAAATTAAGGAACATGATCAAGCAAATGAGGATCTCATGGAAGAAGATGATGGGACAAATCAAATGATCCAAGATTTGTTTTCTCAGTCGGATGAGAACGGGGACAGTGACGGTATTTATGATGAACCTCTATTAGAAAAGGCAAATAAACAACTTTATGAAGGCTCAAGAGAAAATATTCTCTCCTCTGCATTGTTGCTAATGAACTTAAAGGTTATGAATAATTTGTCGAACACTTGTATGACACAGATCCTAAGGTATGTAATATGTTTCATCTCATATACATAAATGTTGACTTTTTTCTATTTGTTTTAGTGTTAATTAATGTGTGAAATAAGAATGCAATTTTTACGATTAATATTCTTTACATTAACTAGTTATTTGTTATGTTGTAGATTGTTAGGTGAATTTTCATTACCATCATCAAATATTTTACCTCACACATATCGATATTTGCATGCCATTATGAAAGACATTGGAATGGATTATCAAACTATAGATGCATGTCCTAATGATCATATTATATATTATGGACAAAATGCTTTGAAAACAGAATGGTCACAATGTCTTATCAGTAGATATTGAACAGATCAAGTAACAAAAAGGGTGCCTCGAAAGGTTCTTTGTCATATTCTCATAATTCCATGTTTGCAGTGATTGTTCAGGTGTGAAAGCATGGAACAATTTATTAATTACCATGCACGTAACAGAAGTGGAGATGGTGTTCTTCAAATACCTACCGATGGTTATGCATTTAGGGAAATTGAGGGGAAATGGGCATATTTCAAAGATGAACCTTGTAATGTTAGGCTTTCATTGGCAGTTGACGGTGTTAATCCATTCGAAGAGATTAGGTCTATTTACTCAGTGTGGCATATTTTTATTATCAACAATAACATTCCTCCTTGGATGTCAATAAAGAGAGAGCACATAATGTTGACAATGATTGTTCCAATTATTTGTTTACATTATTTTTTTTAATGTAACATTTTCAATTGTTTCATTTTTTGCATAATATATTTTTGTTTATTTATTTACTTATATATACATATCATGGTTATAGTAATTATGTCTAATTTCAAACAATTACGTAATGTACCAAGTTAAATATATGAATGTATATATCGAGCCTCTTATCAACGAGCTACTAAAATTATGGGCTAGCATCACTATGTATGACATTTGTAATCCAATCAGGGAGAAGAAATTTAAATTCTGTGGAATACTTTTATGGACAATTCATGATTTCCCGGAACTAACACATTTTTGTAGTATGTGGAATTATATTGCTCTTAAATATTATATAATTTTTTAAAGATATCATGCTGCATGTTTAATTTTCAAATAATCTCATCGTATAATTGACATTAATCCATCTGTTGCAGGTCTTCAGACAAAGGGTAAATTTGCATGTCCAGTTTGTGGTCCTAAGATGAAGTATCGTCATTCAAAAATTTTAGGAAATGTGGTGTTTGATGAGTATAGGCACCTCCTCCCTAAGAACCATAGGTATCGTACTACTAAAAAACATATTTTCAATGCGAAAGAAGAGACTGGTTTAAAACCACAAAGAATGACATCTCACCTATGGAGGTTGGAATATAATAGAAATCGTCAAGGTACACAATTTTTTTATATGTAATGTTTTGAATGTTTATTTTAATCATTGAATTTAGTTTACCGTATTTGATAATTATTTTTGTGATTTATTTTATTCTTCATGAAGGCCACCATCATGAAGGTATTAATAATGGGCTTCCACAAGGAATGAAATGTTATCCCACTCAATTCATGAGGTTTCCCTACTATGAGGAGCTAAATATATCTCATTTGTTTGATACAATGCATATCAAGAAGAATGTGACAAAAACGTTATGGTGAATCATAGATGGTAGGAGGGATAAAGAAAAAAATTTCAAAATTTGTGTTGACATTCGGGAAGCCAAGCATGCAATGCGAAGTGTGATCCGATCAAATAGAGATGGACTAGACCAAAATAACCTTCCATGGTTATTAACAGAGCAACAAAGCAATGATGTAAAAGAGGTCATTCAAAGAATTAAATTTCCCACGGGTTTTGCTTCAAACATAAATAATGTCTTAACGAAGAAAGGTGAATTTGGTGGTATAAAAACACATGATTGCCATACCTTCATTAAGGTAAATATTTTGGTATACATATTTATATATATTGGCCTTAAACATATTTTAAGTTTTTTTATTTTTTTTGTCTACTTTGGTCAAAACAAATAATGATTCATTTTTTTTGTTAGGGTATGTTCTACCGCTATCTCTCCCAAACGACTTTGAAAACAACATCAAACAAGTTATATATGATCTTGGAAAATACATGAGGTAAGTAGTTGTGATTTATATGCAAAATGTTCTTTCAATTTGTTGT
>JZKD02S1673028.1:45587-70284 GCA_000966675.3 Picea glauca | reverse complement strand
TCAAACTTGCGCGCACGTGAGGAGAGAAAACTATGAGGAGACCGCACAAGGAGATCGGATGAGGAGATATGAGGAGAGAAGAAAATGATATCCAAGGAGAGTTGAGGAGAGCACACCACAAGGAGAGTCGAGGAGAGCACACCGCAAGTAGCTTCCCAAACCCTGCGATCTGCGTGAGGGAACGTCGGAGAAGGAGATCTAGGGCACAGCGTCGGAGGAGACAGAAGTTGCAGAGGGCAGAGGAGACCGAGCTAGAGGGAACATGGTGAGAATGCTTGAGAATGGTGAGTGGTTGTTACCATCATTCACTTTTCATTATTGTCCAAATTGATTTGGAAAACCTTCACATTGTAAATAAATCCAATGAATCGAGTTGATGATGTTTTCTCGCCTATGTTTGGGAGAGTGGTTGTTAGCATGCATAATGGCTAGGAACAGAAGGAATTCTTCCATCGTGTTAATGCATTTAGGAAGGATATACTTCACCAATAATCTCAACTCCCTTAAGCATTCCATTTTGATCAATCTGAAGAAGGTCATCATGCCTTCCTTCCCAACATGATTCTTTTGCATTGAGATCCAACTTTTATAAATATGGATCACACCAACCTAATTTTCTTATGGGAGAAGGAAGAAAATAGTGGTAGAGAGAAATCATATCAATGGGAAGGCCAAGGAAATGTAGGGATGAGGAGGTCATATCAGTGCCTTTGGATTCGAGATCCTTTGTGCATAGAAAGTTTTTTGATGGGATTATTCTTATACGTTTAACATAAACATTCCCTCGATGTTTATTGAGATAAACATAGAGTTGCACCTTTTTTAATTTCACAATTGTGAGGCTATTGAGGCCTACAAGGGAGTCGAATGATTCAAGAGGACAGGGATTGGCTCAAATGAAGAGGAACAATCCTATTTCCCCCTTTTGGGATCATGATCACATAATAAGATGGAATAACCTCTTCAAGGATGTCCTTTAACTATGAATTAAGACAAATACCAAGGGAAATTGCCTAGTCATTGGAATGATTAAGGAAAACAATCATAGACATAAAAAACTATATGTAAAATAGAAATAAAGAGGATTATAGGTGCAATGTATCAGAATAAAATAAAATATTATTAAACTTCTTCAAGATTCACAATTAACTCCAAGAAAACCCCCTCAAAGTTGGGCACAATAAAGGTGGAAAGATGCTCAAAGTAGGGTTTGACAAAGTCTTTGTTGCCACACGTTTCTCTCCTTTGAAGTGCTTCCTCAAACCATGCTCTTCTAACATGTTCCTTCCTTAAAATAAGAATTCAGACCTTGAGATAGTGGAGAAATCCTCTTTGTTTGCATACATAATACTTGATCATGCCATACAATCATTTTATATTGCCTTATAAGGTGGAGTGTTCCTTCCAAGATGAAATTTAAACCATGTTCTCATGGTTTAGTTTTCATGTGTCCTCTCCTTATCTAGGGCATTCCTCAAGCATGTGTCCTAAGCAAATATTATAACCCCTTTTACATGGGGTGCTCATCATCTAATTTTTACTTTATCCTTATTTCATGGCTGGAAAGAGTCAAATATGCCACTAATTGGTACCCCTTTTGACTTCATCAAGTTGGGCACTCCCTCTAGACATTGATTAATTTCCTTTTTTGGGGTTTGTGCAAGGGTTTAGAAGTTTGAATATAGAAAAAAAAGTTCAAAAATTGGAACTAGGTTGAGGATGGATTACTCACTATTTTGGGGTTCTAATTATATTATATTATAATGTGGCAAGATGATCGTGAAAAATGGCTAGCCGCAGAACATGTAATTAATTATCAAATTCGACTTTCATTTTACGTGAATTTTATTATTTATTTATATAATTTTATTTGTGTGGCGATCAATTATTTAATTTTTTATATAACTTAAATAACATTGATTTTCATGTTGAAATTATATGTAGTCGATAGGCCATGTTGATCATGATTTCGTCGATGAGGAGGGGTTGTATTCATCCCCTGATCTAAAGGTATTAATAAAAAGAAACATCATTAAAGCAAACAAGGAACTTGATAGCTTGTTAGACCGTCCAGATCAAACTCTTGACATCCTAGAAAGAATCAATCTCCTTATGTCACATCTTAACACATATAAGGTAATAACCATAATTTAAAGTATTTTTTTTAATGTACTCATATGTTCAATTATGAAACTCTGTTTTTTAACTTTTACATCATCTCACGAAAAAAATATTTTATTTTTTATAAAGATATTTTTGGAGCATGTTCAGCCCGATGTTGGTAGTAGTGGCATTGCAGAGACCCCACAGAGTCCTGACACAGGTTGCCATACAACTGCTAGAGTACTATTTACTTCTTCATCTTCCACGCCTAATTTAGATAGGAGCCATGACACACATCGCTAGGCATCCCCACAACGTTCAGGCTCTAGAGGTGGTGAAAGAGATGAGGTTGATGATGTGGTTGACATGATTGCATTTCCTGGAGCTAGACGTGTGACCAGCACGGGGACCCTTTCTTGCACATTTTTGGTCGACGATAACGGACTTCCATTAAAACAAATAAGACTCTCGAGTAGTTTTTCATATTTTAACTGTTTCATGTTGTCCATATCATACACAAATCATATAGATTATTATTTTTAAATTAATGATCATATATTTTTGTGTGTAGGAAACAACCATTTTTATAGGCACCTGGAGAGAAAGGCCTTGTTGATTTTTTGGGAAACCTTACGCATGAGGTGGAATTTCCAGAATTCCAACCTCAAAAAAGAACTTATGGATTATCTCGAAGGTTTCTTTGGAGTAGACACGTTCAATAAAAAAGTGGTCACCTATGCAGCAGGAGAATATTTAAAATATAAGTGGGATGTTTATAGACGAAGCTTGGCAAGAAACCATAAGTATGAGCATCCTCCCTCGATTCCAGAGAGGGTGTGGAAGGCAATCATTGATGATGAAAAATAAAAGATATTTAAAAAATTAGGAGAAAAAATCGTTGGTACCCCGAGGTAAATTAGAATATTTTGATTTCAATACCTTTAATTTTCTTTAGATCTAAATTAAAGTGTGGTATATAACATACTTGAAAATTTTGATGATAGGTTGTCTAACACTTCGAAGGCAACCAAAGAAAGGATTTCCAAACATGGCCAACACAAGCTAGGACATGGTGGCTACTCGAGGTTACAGTCACGAATCATAAGTACCCAAACATCTTAAGAATATTATTTGTATTGCCTTACAACTCTCAGTTTATTGCAGCCAAAAACATTTAAAAAGCATGCTCTTATGCAATGCAGGGAAACGACTTCGAAACCGAAACCACGAAGGAAGACCTCCAACTTGTTTACAAGTATGGATATAAAGTCGTGGTTGATCGTAGGAAAAGAATGGGGCAAACCCCAAGATCCAGTTTGTGGGATAAGGTAAATAAAAATCAGTCTACATTAACCTTTCATTATTTATAAAATTTGTAAATGTTTGATATCGTTCATAATTTTAATGTCTTTCTTTGTTTTAATCAAGGGAGCAGCACTATCAATGAAACCATTAGCACTGGACAACAAAGCGTTGATAGTGAAGCACGGCCAGAAGATCATGGTGCTCCCCAGCAGCCCCATCCCAATGGGGTGCAACCCAAAGATGTTCCTGTGACTAAGGCCGACGACGGTAAAATGGTCGTATATTAATCATATACTTAATAATTTTGTACTTATAATTTTTATTACTTATACATTTACGGTTTTGTCCTTGTAAATTTTGTCATTTCAATGGCAGAGAATGACATAGTTGAGCCTCCTCAACCTGAAGATGATCAGGAGAATAGGGAATCCATTACAACGGTGTCGACTAGTGGACCAATAGGTAAATAATTACATTGCAGAGGTTTTTTTTAATATTAATGAACTACTTCAATGATATTTAAAAATTGGCCATATAAATTTAGTAATTTTTTTTTTAGGTGATGGCCCCTCACAGAAGCCTCCTCGACCTAAATATGATCAGGAGAACAGGGAACCCATTCCAATGGTGCCGACTAGTGAACCAGCATGTAAATAATTACATTTAAGAGGGTTTTTTTAGTATTAATGAACTACTTCCATGATATTTTAAAATTGGCCATGTAAATTTAATATTTTTTGTTTTTGTAGGTGATGGCCCATCACAACAGCCTCCACGTCATGGGTATGAGACCAGGTGTGCTCAGCGTGAAAGGACTGAAGCAAAATCAGTTGTTGAAGAGCACCCAGTAAACGAAGACATGGACATGGATGAATTACTTAAGCACTGGAAAACACAAAAGAAGACTAAAAGAAATTGTTGATGTTTAATAATTTTATAAGATAGATAGATATACATTATATAGCTAGTATGTTTGTAACATATTTTGAATGATAAATCTCATTTATAAAAAATAAAATAAAAATTATGACATATGCCTTTGAATGATAAACCTCATTTATAGCTTTACAATCACTTTTTATCAATTTTGAATATTTTTAATGCATATTTTTTAGTAGAATATAGATTGGGTATTGGGTAATTGAGAGTGATGTGAGGGGGGGAGAGGGTCCATAGGAGATTCCACCTTCACATGGTTGGACCTGTTCAGTAGAGAAAAATTTATTGGAGTCGTTTATTCTTGGAGCAAACCTCTCTCCATCCAATGGAGCAACAACATAGTCAATGTTGACTTCATTGTTGCTCCTTCAGATTGAGGGAGGTTTTCTCCAAGATCAGACAGCTCCAATAAATTATTATCGAAACCAAGAAGATATTATTCAGGTAGTCGCATCTGAAATGTGTGTCTGTGTGTGTCACTATTTAATCTCCTTTCATATGGATTTTACAAAAAAGAATAGCAATGGTGTTTACTATTTGCAATCTTGTCAGTTTTAATTTCTATTAGGATTTATTGACATGTCTTAAAAGTTTTTTTTGGTTTTTACTAAAAACTAAATATAATTTTGTTTTTATTTACTACAGTATGCAGTTCACACATTTTGTCGATGCTCTAGATGTTGTATCAATGCAATGCTACATATTAGAATATCAAAGATCAGGTATGTCTTGTCTTTTTTATTCTTTTTATAACTTCTTAAGGTTCCTTTTATTTATTTATTTTTACATTACCATCTTTTGTGGACCACTATGGGACCAGTCATTCTATATAATCAACCACACCCAAGTATGTATCATATATGATTCCCTTTAGTTCATCATATCATATGATTCACACAACTAATATAATACTTCAACTTGGTTTTTTGTGGTTGTGTATAAGTAATCCCATGGATATCATAGTATAAGCATAACCATAATTATGAAATAGATTATTTGAAATGAATGAGATATACATACCACTTCCGATAGAAATTACAAATCATAGGCACCAATGAACCTAAATACTCATCATGAGTTCCAAGAAAATGAAAATCAAACATCCCACCAGCCTAAAAGTGGATAGGGGGTTGGGTGTGTTACACCAATGAACTATATACACTCCTATTATATTTATTACTCTCCTAAGATATTTATTGAAATATTTATTATTTTGATGTAGAGAATTGCTTTAGCACCAAAGGAAAGTATTCCACCCTTACCTCTAAATAAATATAAACTTGAAAATGCTTTAGCTATAGACATTTCTACCAATATATTAACCGGTGTTATTCCACTAACACTTGGAAGTTGCACTGCACTCGAATCATTCAATCTATCTAACAATTCCTTAGAAGGTTCCATTCCATATTCACTTGGGTATCTACAAAATCTCGTGGACTTGGATGTGACCCCAATTGTTTTCATTAACATTGGAACGAACACAAAAATATCTTTGGAAAGACATGAATCCCAATGGGAGCAATATTAATTAACCGATAAATCATTGCTAACACAAGATGAGATCCAATCTATTGCTTATTAAATTTGAGAAATTTATTGTGAACAACACTTACTAGCTAGCAAAAGTTCAAAGACTTGGCCAGATAAATAAGGAATCAAAACTTCAAATTGAAAACCAACCTATCCTCTAAATGAAATATTTCTTACTATAATTTTTTTGAAATATATTATTGTAACATATACAAAGGGTGCCAAAAGGGGCGTAATTATACTAGAGAACATGGGGAAAATCTAAAATGGGGGCAAGAAGTGGTATGGAAGAGGTGTAATACTCATGACACACTCCAATGCCAAGAGAGATAAAACTCAAGTTCTAAAATAAACAACCAAGTTATGGGACAAAAGAAACAATATGAGCGCACCTAGAATTTTCAACATCTCAACAATTTTATGGTGGTCATAATTTTAGCAACATTTTTTTATTTATTATTACATAATAAGTGATTGAGGATCTCCAAAGGAGTTAAATCTACTTTGTATTTGTAGGAAAATTAAAGCATGTGTGTGTGCACACACATTCAACTGGGTCTAGCTTAATGGATTGGGAGGGAAAAATTTATCCTCCCCACCTAGGCTTAAATCCATAAACATGCATACACACACATTCAATTAGGTCTAGCTCGGTGATTTGGGAGGATAAATTTATTCTCCCCACCCAGGCTCAAATATCTCTTGTGACACATTCCATTCTTTTTGAGCCAATTATTGTTGAAGATGTAAACCATGAGAAATATCTATACTCGCTTATGGGTAGTAAGGTGATATATATATATTAATTTTTCCTAATAAGTTCGGAAAAATCAGCTTTGAATTTTACAAGAGGCGTGAAATGATTTGGAACACATATGGAGGGTTGTTAAATATGGAAGAATAGTTTAAATTGGCTAGAAGGAGTTCTAAAATAGCGGCGATGGAAAGAAATCAAATATCAATGGTTACGATTGCGATCAAGAAAGATCAACGGTCGGTGTGCATTGTGGGCCTAGAAAGTGCACGAAGGTTAATTCCATAAAGTGGTTATGAAATGGAAACCACGGGTTTTGAAGGTAAAGACGT
This sequence comes from Picea glauca, assembly GCA_000966675.3. Classification (NCBI taxonomy): domain Eukaryota; kingdom Viridiplantae; phylum Streptophyta; class Pinopsida; order Pinales; family Pinaceae; genus Picea; species Picea glauca. The sequence goes on along the minus strand of JZKD02S1673028.1, from coordinate 63,318 downwards.
GTCAGCATGGGGACGATTGCAGAGAAGAAATTGGTTTACATTGAAACCGTTGACTCGTCGCTCTGAAAAGTTGAATATTATAAAGTTGATGTGAGTTTTATTTGTCTTTGTCTTTGTCAATGTCAAAGAGGGAACTAATGTTGGAGATGTTGCAACTGTCACCTTCGGCCAAATTTAGAATTATCAGCACCATTATAATCACCATTACCAGGTATTGTTTCTTGTTGCCATGGATCCCAACGTGCTCGAAGTATCTGAACAAAGCCCAGAAAATAATGAAGAATCCCTAATCGATAGAGATAGTGATGTTTGTGAACCGGAATTCATTATTTCCCCTATTTATCAATTAAGAAGTAACTTAGCTGACGTTAGAGGGAAAGGTTTTCCATTTTTGGAGTCCGTCCAATCTTCTCTCATTCTGTATGCAATCGAATTGTGTTTTCAGTTTCCCAAATTTATAGGATGGTGTGTAGAGCAATACTCAGAGTCAGAAAGAGTTGTAATTGATAAAAAGGGGTCTAAAGTCTTGTGTAAAATTGATGATGTGTCAGTCAGGGAGTCATTAAAAAATCCCAAGTCTTTCTCTGAGAATTTTGAACCTTTTGATGAGGAAGAAATGATTAGATTATATAGGGAGTGTCAACCAAATATTAAAACTTTGTTTTTAAGAATGATTATCAAGCTTGATCAGTTCCCACAAAGTTTGTCTTTGTCCTTAATCATCGATATCATGGTCAGTGAGGATCAATGTGTCTACTCTTTGTTAAGTTAGGTTTTAGGTCTTAATAATGATAGATTCATAGTTGAGGTCATGTTAGGTTTCCTGCTGAAATTCTTCCAGTCAAAGTCAAGTCAAGTTGTCTCCATTAATTTTGATGAGTTCCTAGCTGATACCATCCACAAACAGCTAATGAACTTCCATTGTCTTAGACACTTCAGATATTGTACATATATGATGAAGATTTTTCTCACCGGAAACAATGCAGAGATCCCTGAAGCAGAATCAATATCTATTGAAAGAAATAGGATGACTACAGTTGTTTTTATCAATAAAGTCATTTCAAAGGCCTACCAGATGATTTTCAATGTTAAACTACCCAGAGTTATTGAAGAAATGAGAATTCACCTGCAGAATCCAGAAGACAGAGTAGGAGACTAGACCCTTTACATAAATTCTACAGTAATATGGGTATATGGATTTCATGAGTTTCATTATTTGTTGCCCATATTTTTGACCCCCGGAATTTTTTCTCTAGATTTCATAAGACAAAAAATCATCTATGAAACTTAAAATTTCATCAAATATCATAGAGAAAGCAATATAAAGTTTCCTTTTGTGATTGGCCCATTCATTGTAAAATCCAGAACATGTCTAGCATAGGTTGAGGCAAAGCTCAAAGCTTTGTTTTTTGCACAAATGCCAGGTAAAAAATATGGTCCTCATCAGATCATTTCTAGAAGGAGGCAAATGAGAAAGAATGCTCCATATGAACATGAGCCTATTGAAGGCCTGGAGAATTTTGTAAATCTTGAAGAATGCGTGGATGTTGAAGCCCCTCTACAAAGGCACAAACATAGCAGACTATTTCAAAGGTGGTAATTAAGGTTGAAAAATCTAGTACACAGAGTAAGAGGATTGTTTCAGAGGCAATGGACATAGACCCTGAACACACTGCCAGAAAGAAAATGAAAACCATCCAAACAGAGCAGTATGTAGACTTGGAGGATGAAGGGCCTAAAGAACAAACAGGTTTAGACATGGTGGAGAGTGGCATAAGTGTAATTGAATCCAGAGTTGATCAATTGGAAAGTGAAGGTAGTTCAAGAGCCTTCCATAGCCAGAAATACTATTTTTCTCAGGCCTCAAAGGAGGCCTACCAGTCAAAGGAATATTTATCTAAATGGTATGCAGAAAAAAGAAAGGAATCACTAAGTGAGATCATGAATCTAATGCCTGAGGTAAATAAATTTTCCTAGAACAAGTCTTCATTATTCACAGTCAGAGACACAGAAAGGAAAACATTCAACATTTCCATAGCAGAAGAAGATAAGGTCTCTGAGATCAAAATAAAGTATGATAATATTAGTGCTCGTGATAAGGTTCAATTCCACAAGAAGACTAGTGACCTGCTATATTCAAATTATTTAAATTTCAATTTGAAAAATGAAAAATTAACATCACTACCTACCAAGCTTGAAGGTTATCTTAGGTAGGAAAAAGCAGCAATTAAAGAATGGCAGATTCAAATAAATAAACTTGAGGTTGATAGCCCCAAAGAAATGAAAGCCTTGCTAGATGAGAAAGACAAAGTGATTCTCAGCCTGAAGAAAAAGTTGAAAATTCATGCTACAGAGCATCCACAGACTGCAGAACTTGTATCATTGGAACAGGAAAGGGAAGCTTTCAAGAAGAAATCACTAGATTTTCAAGCTAAATTCAAAAGAAAAGATAGAAATGGCAACTAGAGTCATAGCTTTGTCTTCTGTTGTACCCTCTGTTACACCCTTTGCTATTGAAAGAAAATAAGGCACTGAAGACATTGTCCAGGAAATGTCTTGGGTTAGCTTAAAGGATGGGGAAATAAAAGAATTGAAAGAGAATATCGAGAAAATTGAACAAGAGGCGCAAAAAAGGGATGAGAGTGTATCACAGCTTAAAAAGGAAAATGCAGTTTTTCATGAAAAAGTGAATAAGCTAAACACCAAGCTTAAAGGAAAAAGTTTGTTACAAGGAGCCAAGCACATCATCTAGGAATCCATATCAGTTGAGGTTACAAAACTCGGGACATATCTAAATTATGTTAATGATGAGGATAGCATTGCAGTTTTGGCTAAATAGATATGCAAAGTTATTAATGAAACTTTATCAAAAAGACCAGCAGAATGGGCCCAGAACGTTATCAATCTCCTTAATGCAGTTCCTTCATCAAGTTTGCAGATAATTGGGGTCAAATATAGAATTGCTTTCATAATATGGGCTAGAAGAATCATAACCAAGGACAACCTCTCGAATTCAGTCCAGAATAAAGCAGCCCAATTGCAAAAGAGTGTTTAAGATTTTAAGGATTTGTTTGAAGAACTATTTATCAAAGGTCTTCCATCATTCTGGGATGGAAAGGGAAAGTTACACGAACAAGAAGCCTACAATGCACTCTTGACACAAGCGAGGATGGATCACTCTAGGTTTGAAGACTTAGATGAATTTTTAAAGGGGTCAAATGTGGTAGAAATGTTAGCCATAGATTTTGAAATTTTGAATAAATTTAAGATAATAAAATTAGCCTTGTTTGTCATGTCGTGTGCCTCTTGCATCGATTTGTAAATTTTAATAAAAGAAATGATGGATTATGATATTCCTTCTTAATTACAGTGGAAGAAAATAGTAATATTGCATAAAACTAAATGTAATTTTTCAGGTATTAGTAAATGACCATCCAGTTGTCAACGGAGTATGGGTCCAAACATCAGCCAATCAGATTAAGACACTACCAAGGTCAAAGGGGAGAATATAAGGATAAAGTTACCGAAATATCTCAAAGATCCTGATTTTCTGAACTACTACTTTTTTATAAATATTGTAACACATAATGTACAAAGTGTTGTTCTTGAGATTGATTCTAGGCTCGAAGAATAATGTCAGGCATCAAAGATTAAATGAAATGTTTTTTGTAATGCTTTCTTCTACCTCAATTTTATAAGATGCAAATTCAAATGAAAATTGTGATAAGAAAATACAGAGGCAGTATCTCTTTCTCTGAGTCATAATTTTAATTTTTATGTGGGGTTGAAATGATTCACAAAACTATTAAAATAAAGTAAGGTATCAATTACAGATAAATCTTACCTCATTCGCAGTAGAAGATAAGTAGAATATATGTCCTTGATAGATGATTAAAAATGTAGAAACTCACACAGATTACATGTCTTGTTTTACTCACAGTAAGAATAGAGGAAAAATTGTAATTGGACGAACTTCCGATGTATCGAGATCACAATAGATGTATTACTAAATTGTAATCTTTCAATATTCAAGAGCCACATAATGAAGCCATCATGAGAAGAAAATGGAAATACAAGGAAAGCACATAACTCAAAGAAATGAGACTTAGAATCTATGTCTTATGTTTGTATTGATATTCAATAAGTTCTATTTTTTACATTCGGCAAGAAGAAGCCCAAAATAGATCTATGATATGTTTATTTATACACAAATTTCTTAACTAAAAGTAGTTATGCATTCCACATTTTCCGCTCTAACTATAGAATACAATCAAAACTGAACAAAAAAAATGCATATTTTGCTTAGATATGCTTGATCTGGTGTCACTTCATTAGCTTCTTTATTTGCTCACGGATGTGCTTGATTTTCTCTGTTCATTGAACTCAACACAGATTTCCATTAATGCTACAAAAAATCTGTAGGGTTCAACATTCTCATCCAATTCAAATGCAAACACCTTTTTATGCACTAATGGTAACTTTTCCTGAATCTTGATGACTGCCTGAGATGTAGCTTGGTGTTGCAAATTTGGTTTTACCAAAAAATCATTTATCTTTTGCAAATCAACATGATTTATCAGTTGGATGGTATTTTGTATACCTTCCTTATTTTTCTTTGAATTTTCTTTATTCTTTTCAATCTCAATCTGACCCAGTTTATCATGGATAGCACTACTATTGGAATCAACCAATTCCAACTCTACAACAGAAAGGGTGTTGAGACAAGCTTATTTTTCTTCTCTATCCAGCTTCTTATTTTATTCAATGTTTGTCTCCTAAGATTTTAAATCCATTTCCCCTTTTACCTGCTCATACTGTGAAAAAGGGGCAAGCCCGAGAATATTGATTTTTTGTCTCCATACCATAAATTCCTGGAAATTTGATCTAGCTACACAGGCTTCCTTTTCTTTCTCATGAATATTCTTCAGGGAATTATTCATCATTTGATAATAATTCTGAATAATATCCATACTTTGATATAAATCATGTTGGACAGTTTCCATCTTTTCATTAATCTCGGATGCTTTCCTTTTAAATGCAGCATTATCTATTCTTGTGTTCTCCAGTAAATCTATTCGGGTTTGCAATTGTCCTATTGCACTATCTCGGTGAGAAAGCATAGATTTTCTCGCATGTAAATCATGGACACTCACTTCCAGTTCCTCCTGCAGCTACTTCATCTATTTTTGATAACCCAGTCTGGTTTGCTCCATGTCGAAATTCATTTTACTTCTGGTAGTTTGTTCTATGTTTTGCATCTCATTTTTCAAATGTTCAACCAGCAGACACTTATGTTGTAGTTGTTTTGTCAGATTTTCCACTGACCATTGGTTGGTCGTGGCAAAGGATCCTAATGAATCTACAACCCCTTTGGAAAATTCAGGTTCATTTTTTTCCTGTCCATCATATATCATTTTGTTTCTCTTAATAATCACTCCCTCCTTCTGCTGAGATTCTCTTCTAATGATGGATTTTCTTTTCTTATTCAAAAATAAACTTGATGGGGGCATCTCTTTAGGAAGAATAGGTGTGAGGTCATCTATATGAATAACCTCTGAATTGGGAACTTCAAAACTTGTTGCTATAGGAGTTAATGATGGAATGGGGTGATGCAGACCCCCCCTTTCTCCCGTCGGGGTTGTTGATCTCCTGGTCAAGGATCAATTAAGATATTGAGTCGAATCGACTCTTCGGGTCTTAGATGAACCCCAAATCAACTTACACAGGTCCTTTCTCCAAATGCGTTGGTCGTGTGAGATCCACGAGCCCTCTCCTTAGCGCTATTCAAATTTCAACATTAAGCGAGCTCTAGCTCTTCCCTAGTTAAGCTCCTTCCGTTACGTGACCACAGTTGTGACCACTCGCCTAACCAAAGGTGCATCTTGATTTCGCGTGTCAGGTGTTTGTGTATGAGCCAACTCTGATTCTCTGACTTTTGAAATCCCGACGTGGGGCCTAGCACATGCTATATCCTCCCTTATCCTTCGACAATATGACCCCTCGCTATGACCTGGGCCCAAACTCTCAAGCACTTCATGGTTTCGCATTTCGCGCCCCTAGAAGTTTTGTTTTCTCTTCGTCTCAATTTTTGAAACCTTAAATTTGGGCTCCATGCACGTCAGATCAATGGTCCAAAATCCATATGATCCGACGGTCCTATTGTCTTCTTCGCGTTTCGAGACTTCACGTTTCACGAAGTTGGAGGATCTCTCACCTCCCTTCTCTCGATCCCCGATTTCCTGAAATATCCTCGCATCAGATCAACCACCCTTAACTCTCTATGGTTCAACTGTCCAGATGGCCTGGTGATTTCAGATTTCATGAGTTTTCACAACTCCTGTCTCTGGTTCCCCTGATTGCGAAGTCAGCGAAAGGTTGATCTCTCGCCATGTATCCCTTCTTGATGGACGGTTCTGATAGAATTCAAAATTTCATGATTTTGCGATTCTACCTCTCATGTGCACTTTCAAAGGGTTAAGATACATGCACCTTACTTGGATCCAACGGATGTTGGTCCTTTGTGTCTAGATCCGACGAACGAGATCTGGTCTCCCCTTGTGCATGTTCCTCATGTCTGGACTCTGATCTGATGGCCCAGATTTCTCCCTGCAATCGATCTAGCGGTTGTTGTAGCTCCTCCTCCTAAGCTTCCATATCTGTGCACTCCTTGGAGCATATTCTTACACAAGAATTAGTTCTTGTAGGTGACTGTGCGCGCCTTGCAGCAGTTGCTTTGCACTGCTTGCAAAGGGAAAGTTTCATGCTATCTCTTCTAATATTCGTAATCGAAACAAATTCCGTCAACGCACTCCTTGAATTCGATGTGCACACCTTGCACTCACTCAACAGAAGAGAAACAATTGAAACTTATATTGACATTCACAGTTTCATCCATTCATAATGAAATTCATTCATTTATGAAAATCCAATAACAGAGAATTGCAAGCAGTAACAGTACTATGCATTTGGGTCAATTTTCCTCTATCATATTCATTCAAAAGCAAATGGATACATCTAATATCAGAACAATAACTTAAAACCCATAAAATTCCTACTAACTCGCAACAACCTCATTTGGGTGTACAAAACCTCTGTTTAACTCAAAGGGTCCTTAGGGTTCCCCCTGACTACTCATCTACCTCCAAAATGAAAACCTAACTGCTACGTTCAGTTACATTAAAGACTCGGAGTGAAACTCCTTGATCGCTCACTATCATTATGTTCCCAAGCGTTTCATCTTCTTTCGTTTTTCCAACCAACTACAAAAGATTCGTCATAACTCCCAGCGTTCAAGATTCTAAAATGATTCCCAGGCACTGAGTTGTCCTGCCACGTGTGCTCGCTGGCGATGCTCCTGCATCATGGGGGAAGTGAGTACAGTGGATTTTTCTGGACTTGTGAAACTTTGGATAACATTAGTAGTAGTTGATTATGAAAGGGGAAAATCATGCCCATGCTTCATGAAAGCTTCAAAGGATGCTAATAAATTTTGATCATGCTTACATGGTATTGATGTCTTCACCTCTTTAGATAATACATTTGTATTCTTCACTACTTTTGTAACTTTTTCCTTAGTCAAGATTTGTTGGGGCTCAGTAGTTCTTGTTTCCTGTGAGGATAAAATAGGATTTGTTTCTCCCTCTAAAATCTTTGGTAGGTTGTTCCTTCTATGCTTCTGAAATTTGAGGAAGCCATCCTGTTGATATGGAGGTAGATTTTGTAATCTATTGTCCACTTCATTATACGATCTAACTCCCATGAAAACATTGTCATAGGGGGAATATTGATGTATGTATATTTTCATATTGAACTGGGTTAAATGATTCTCAACTACCCTATGAGGATCATGTCTTTTGTATTTGATATCAACCAATTTGACATCTTCCAAAGTTGAAGCCTCAACTTTTGTATGACAAAAATTAGATAATGTGAACGTGCCAACTTGTATGGAAATAGATGGTCGCACCTTTTTCTGTGTTGCTTTCAAATCTTTGGTAATTCCTCCTGCCACTGTTTAATAAGCCACTTCTCTGCACACCAGTATATCAGGTAAGAATTTGGGAATGGAATTGGGTGAGACAAATCAACCAAATACTCTGATGTAGGAGAAAGTTTCTTCAATATACCAATCTGCAATTGCGCCCAGATTTCCCATAATCTGTTCTGAGATTCTTGGAGGGTTTCCGCAGATAGCCACATGAATGGGTATCACTACATTGTGACAAATTTCATAAAAGAAATATTTGGAATTTTCCTCCCATTACTTTGAGTGGTAAAAATGTATGGGCTCAGAACTAGCTGGGGTCCAACTCTAGTTCATGAGTGGAAAAGGAGTCATAAAACAGATTGTGTCCATGATGTATGTGGACATATAAAAGGGAGCATGTTGTCCTCTATATTTCAACACATTATACTCGAAAACCTCCTTGGCTATGTTATCTGATAACGTTTTCTCCCAGTTAAAAGTATAACCCTCAGCAACTTCAATGATTATGGAAACCCATTCCACTGTAAAATGTGCAGGACATTTCCTACCGAATAATCGGTAGAGCATCATGGTGATGTACAAAATGTGAGCATCCAAATATGCTATGGAATATATTCCATGAGCATCAGTTTTGAATTTGGTTGTATTACCCCACCAGGTTTTGATTATATCATGGTTGGTTCTACCATATTGAGTGCATTCCCTCCTTTCTAAATCCAATATAAATGTTGAATTATAAGTATATTTAGGTTCAAAGGATAATTTAAACATTACTTGTATATCTTCTAGTCAAAAGGAGCCAACAGAGGTCTTCTGGTGACTAAAGATGCTTCTAGCTGGGATGTTTATATGATCCAGGGCCCAGCTTATCATGTCATTATAAGGTATTATCCTCGGTCGAGCAGAAACCTTGTGTTATCTGGACTGAGCCACCAGCCTAAGCTTAGTTGAGAATGATTCATCCTCTTCTTCGGTTGAATCATCGAGACAGAGAAGAATTTTTTGCTCCAAGATGTTGTATACATGTTTCCAAGTTTTGATAGTGTTCGTGATTTGAGCAGTAGTGTTTGAGAGAATATCAGTATTTGGGTTAGAATACTCAGTAGACTTTCCTGCTTTGTGCGGCGCCATGAAGTTAACCCTCCTATGAGAAGAAAAAACATGTAAGCTCTCAACACTAGATGTGAAAAATCCGATTGCAAATGGAGGAATGGTTTGAAGTTCGAAATTACCTTTATTCATAAAACTATTAAAGTCTATTAATTTTCACATTAATCTACTGAAAAAGTAATTATTAAGAAAAATATATGGAATTTATTACCTGGAAATCGCAATATTTATCCAAATCTTTAACTTCAGCCAGCTATAAATGCAATTATACTTTGGTGGTTTGGCATTTGGGGGTTTTGGATGAAGAACAACGGAAATCTCTCAAAGTGTGAATTTGCAGAGTGATTAATTGATAGTATGTTTTATCAGTTTTTTAAATGTTTTTTATTTATTAATATATCAAATGCTTCGGCACTTTGGTAGTTTGGCAATCCTGAACCTATCCTTTGATTTACCTCTAGAAGGACAATCTCCCGGAGTGACATGGCAGTGATGACATCATCTTTAATGACGTGTCAAGAAAATATGAGTGACACATGTCACCTAAAATCATGCTAATGATCTGTCACAAATGCTAAAAATGATTGCCACGTGTCATCCCAAGATAAGGTTTTATGACAGGTGTCCTATGAATAATTTGTGGATCTGCTTAGAATATTTTCGCGGGAAAACTGTCTTCGAGACTTCGGAGCTTTGTAACTTTGGGATTTTTTCTCTTTAGATGGTTTGAAACTCCCGAAGTGCGAAGTTTTGAAGTAATTGTTGGAAGCTTTATTTTAAAATTCAAGCAACTTTATAATCCCTAAAACACGAGAGTCGTTTAATCCGTTTAGCTAAAAAAATCCTCAACAGATAATATTTAAAGCGCCTTATCGATATGTAACGAATATGGATTTATTTAATTAAATAAAAAATAATTCTCCTAAGTTTTTTTTGGTTGATTTTCATTTTATTTTAAAAGGTAAAAACAAAGGTTTCGAAATTAAAAAGTTTAAAATTCTAAAGTTATTCTAACACAAAGGGTGGGAGAAACTTTGATGAGTTGAGTATTCTGAGAATCTTTGTACTATAATATTTTCTTGAAAAAATAATAAAGTTGTGTGATCCAAGGATTTTGGGATCCAGTCTTGCTTCAGATATTCATCTGCGAGTGACTATGTAGCATGTTCACTTTAGTCTATGTTCTTCTTTCAGTTTATTTCTATGTTTCCATATCTGAATGATATTCAATTAAAATATTGTTTCATAATTAATCATGTTGATGCTTTGTCACATAGTTTAAAATATCAATGGTGTTTTATTTTGCTAAAACAGTTTAAGAAATTTCAAAATCTGATTTCTTAAAGTATTGATTTATGTTTTTCTTCCGTACTTTCTGCTACAACGGCATTTAAATTAAACCAGAACACAGTTAGTGTCTATCTTCCCTCTGAATTATTTTCCCATTAATCGACAGATTACCCACATATTCATAAGCTTCAACCTTTTGACTCCATGCCCAATGGATTTCTCACAAACTTAAACATCAAATCCCATCCAAAAATGTATTCACAATCCAAGGACCTAACCTCAAGAAACAAAAATCAAATCAGTCATTTCAGTGACTGATTTGGGAGAGAGCCCTCTCTGAGACTGGAAGGGTTAGATTCTAGTTTCTAAATTTAGTTTGTGGTTACCTCTGGGTTTCTTTTCTCAGCCTAAACAAATTACAGAGTGATAACAGAATTGAAGGATAAATTCTATTGGTTTTCAATGCAATTCACATTGCATCCAAATGCTTAATGTTTTTATGTCAATATGTCAAGCTTTTTGGAAATTCTTTTCCACTTTAATTTCCCTACACGTTCACTGAGGTTTGCATGCATTTGTGTTTGTAACTTTGTATATCTTTTGTGACTGAAGCATATCGTAACCATGACAAATCTCTCACTGATAATTTCAACAAAGTTTGCTTATATGACCACTTTTGATTTCCAGTCTACCTATCCAACTAACAGCAGACCAAATGAATATGATTTGGATCCATCATAATGCATGATGCACCTTTCTGGAGTCATGGCAGAAAAAACCCCACAATCTGTGAAGATACAAATCTATCCCTGAGATAATGATGCCAGGGGGCAGTATCTCTATTCCACGAGGGTTTGCTCATCATATTTCCATTTTTTCTAGATATTAGGTACCTTAGGAATTATTCCATACCCACCGCAAGGTACATCACATAATATGCGATCAAAAAGCAACTCTGTTATACTTTTTGCATGGGTGTCTTCATTCATTTCAAGTCTTCCACTACCTTTATCCTCTATCTCATTTGTTTTTTGTGTCGGCATGCCATTATTTTTGCAACGACAACTTAGAAAGTTTTGTGCTTTATGATTGGTTACCAGCAAGTTATCACTGCACATCCTCTTCGTCTGATGAATGAGAAGATTGCATTGTTGAACGTCAACATCATTTTCTATGACCATTCCCCTGGGTAGAAACGCAAGCTTAGCTGATTTGTGAATCATCTCTAGAAGTTGAAATGTTTTTGACCCAATTGTTGCAGAAGAACATAGTGGTGTGAATTTACATCCAAGAAAAGGGGTGGCACCATGCTCACAGCCTCATGTCGAGTCATGTTCCCAATCTCATTGTCTTGCTTTAAGAATTCATGAATCCTTTCAAGCATTTGGTTTTTCCTTAGTTGCATGTGAGAGAAATTTCAAGTGACAAGCAAGCTTTGTTGGATACCAGGGTAAAGGCCTAATATGTTCAACCACATTTCCACCTGCAATCTATTAGTGTATTTTGTTCCTTTGAGCAAATACATGTGCGCGTACATAGCAATTATATTATGAAACCGTTGGATTTGGAAATTATTGCTAAGCTTTCGTGGGAGCATACGAACTCTCAATGCATGAATCATGTCATCATAACTAAATCAGGATGGCAGGCGCAAGTTATGGCATGATTATATGGCACTACAGGAATAGGCTTATTCTTGTAGCGCGTTTGACAACTTGAAAATTTGAATTTCAAACGGCATAAAAGGAGACAACTCAATTTTAAACAATGTTTTTTCAAAATCAAACTCAAATAAATCATCAAAGACTATAATGAAAACCATGAAATACCAAAATCTAAAAATGGAAAACAACTGAAAACAGAAAATGAAGAATGGGTAAGGAGGGTTTAGGACAAGGGTTTCTCACTAAACCAAGACAAAATTAGAGACTAACACATGTTATCAATAAGATCATAGCCACGAGAAAATACAATGTGGATCTATGTCACAGCATATGCATAAGGAAAATAATGAGCACTGAGGAGAGTGTCCCCGAAGTCTTAAAAGTACTCATATACAAGTGATATACTCCATCACAACTAGAGAGGGGGTGTTATAAAGGAATTATGTGGACCAAAACCCAAGGTCTTCATCCCAAACCTTGATGGTATTATTCTACAATATGCGAATAGGTGAGTTGATGTTGAGCATGGTAGAAACCGTCTCATTATCGGTCATTGATGTATATCATTAAAAAATGTGAGGGGACCCACCGATGAGGAAGATGGACCCCAAGGTACCTAGTATAATCTAGCGACTGTGAATAGAGGATATGATGTTGAACACTCGTAGAATCAATAGATCGGGAGTCAATGATGAAAACCCATTGTTGATTGTGAGGATGCCTGCCACTGAGGACTGCAAGCTCCAAGGTACTAGTTGGTTTCTATATCCCTTTCCTAGATAATGTTTTGAAGTCTATCGGAAGATATCCATCAAAGGAGGGATTTAATGTATCATCAATCAATCGACATGAAACATACACCAAGATATAATATGAAGAGATAGAATCATCGAGTACAACTAAAACAGGGATGGCCAAATCTAAAATTCAACAAAACAACAGATGGTTAACTCAGGCTTAAACTTCCCTTGAACATATAGCATGACACAATGGTGACTTGGCAGCAAGACACAAGAGTTGGACGAATATAATGCAACACTATAGGAGGCATTCAAGCACTCTCCATAATAACTGGAACAGTAACCATTTGGAGTATCTTTGACTCATATTACTAGAACGGCTCCTAGGAAAGATAAAACCCAACTGTGAGATGATGACCCAAACAAGTGCCATATTCAAGGGTGACTCGACTGACGTTACCATTTTGGAAATAGATCTATAGGGTAAAAAACCCATTATTTTTTTGATTGTTTAGTTTTGTGGTGTCTCCTTCATGGTTTAATGAGCACAAAAGAGAGATAAAAGTATGCTTTGTAGTGTCTTTTTCGTTCATTTTTAATGATCCCGAAAAATAGTTTAAAGTATACTCACGAGGGTTTCTTTTTTTTCGTTTAACAAGTTCGAAAAAAGAGATAAAAGTGTACTCGGTATGTGTCTTTTTCGTGTCCTTTAACGAGTCTAAAAAAGAGATAAAAGTTTACTTGAAAGTATCTTTTTTGTATCCTTTAATAGGTCTTAAAAAGATATAAAAGTGTACTCGTATGGATAGAACAAGCGGCTTAACATCATGCTCCTATGTTCCAATTGCATGGAACCAACCTAAGGAACATGAATGCAAATGGTTACTAGCAAGTGAGGTCCACTCTTAAAAGTTTTCTCTCCATGGGATGGTGGATGTAAAACAAAGGCAAAATAATGCAAGGGGATGATGGTCAAAGGCTACTGCAGTAGTGGTATACAGGATTTAGGAAAACAACAATGCAGTAGCAGGGTAAATTACCCAAGCAACAAATGCATAGGAGACCATTAAGCAACTTAAAAAGATGGGAAGTCCTCGAGATATGGCCAGAATAACGAAGAGAGGAAAATGAGTCTCAACATCAAGTCATGGCGGGACTACAAGAGGGTTCCTGAGCCTATCAGAAATCATAGCATGGGCATTGAATGGAAATCTGAGTACTAACTAGGGCACCCATGGAGGGTAGGCACTACCAAAAAGGTTACGACGTGTAAAAATGGTGTGGCTAATGTCACAGCCTGACGGGATCAAACCTAAGGAATTCTGGTGAAAAATAGGACAATTAATAATGTAAGGTGATATCGCAGGGAAAAACCTAGCCCTATATGCTAGTTCAAGAAACATGTACCTCAAGTTCGGTGGAATTCACCATTTTCATAAAAAAAATAGTCCTCGTAATCCTATCAACACATGTAAACTAGATTATGGGGTCAAAACGAATAGTGATAACCAAGGATAATGGGTCTAATAACTGAGGATTGAGGTAGGGATGCCTTCAATCCCATCCTTTGTATATTATAATGGCAAAATCATTAAGTAGGAAGATGTAATTTGAATGGAATATTGGAAGTTTGTCGGGAATCAAAGTAGTTAGAAAATCCAAAAGTATGAACCACTCTCAATTTGCAAATGGTACTCTCCTCTTTGGTGGGGCAACAACCATTATCATTGAGAATTTGAAATGTGCATTGAATAATTTTATAAATGCTTCTGGAAAATTTAATAATGGTAAAATTTATATTTATGGATGGAATATCAAATGGCATCTCCATGCAATTTCTAGAACATTATCGTTTCCATGCGAAGAGTCTTTGGCCTCCTTCAAGTATTTGGGAATGTCATTCTCTCTCGGCAATCCCTCTACACGGTCTTAGAAAAGTATAATCAATAAGATCAAGTTCAAATTCCAACAGTGGGGGTCCTTATGGTTGACTCCAACTCGCATAGTGATTCTTATTAAATATGTGTTAATTTCCCTTTCGATCTTCAAATGTTCCATCTTGCTTTCTCCAATTGGAATCATGCAATAAGTATCTCAATAAATTCCAAATTCCTTTGGCGAGGGGGAAATCAAACCAAAAACATTTCCACTTGGTTAACTGGAGCACTATGAGAGGTCCCAAAGAAAGATGAATGTTAGGAATCAAATATCCAACCATCATGAATATGGCAATGGGGGGAAGACTAGCTTGAAGATTAATCTTTGGTAAGTTGAATTGGTGGAAAAAAATTATCCTTAAAAAATGCTTACAAGGCAATCACAATAGATGCTTTGAAAACCCATTGGAGAAAAAAAAAAGTCTTGTGTTTGGAATTACTCAAATTTGTAGTACCGATAGTACAATCCAAACTTACATGTGTGCTAGGAAATGAAAAATCGATCAACATATAGAAGGATCGTGTTATGGAGAATCTGCTTCTTGAGCACATGTATGAGATCGTCCCTTTGAAATTATAGATGGAAAGTCAAGTAATTAATACTCTATGTTGATATCTCATCTTGGGATGAAAAAGGTGGCCACTAGATGGGTTGGTCTCCCATATCGCCACATGTTCATTTCACCCCTCTAGCTTCATCTCTACTTGCCTCTCTTAAGGGATTTTCTCCTTCTTATATTTCTATCTATGATCGAAGGGGATGGAGAAACTCAAAATACACTATTGAAGTTGGATATTTTTACTCCCCACCCCCTAGCCTAGGGGTAACTAAGGGGATTATGTCTCGAGCCCTGTAGGTAGAAAACATGGATTGTCGATATCCAAAAGATCAGTTGAGCACACATTGAGCAGACAGATGCCCTTCTCTCCACCACACATCACCATTCATTGTCAACATCATAGCAATGTCCACCACACCAGCTTGGTCCACATAGAATAGAAAGTCTTTCTTAATGAGGTAACAAGTCCAGTCTCATGCTAAGTGTCACCTCAATAATTATATCATTTCAGCATGTCGCAAATATTCATTTCTTGATTATGGAAAGTTTCCTTGGAAATTATACCTTTTTCCTTATTTCACGTTGGTGGTTGACATGGTATCCTAGTAAGTTGGTCACCCTCGGGAAAAGAGTTGTTATTGGGGGGTCTCCTTGAAGAGTCGTCGTACCTAGTAAGAAGGGCTTGTACCTCATTTCATGGGAAGAAGGGGCTAAAGGCCTAGAGGTGTTGTACCTAGCACTGTAAAAGTAAAAATCCATAATTTATCCTTCTAGATACTCACCCTAGATCCATGTTCTAACTTCAAGTGGTATTGCTTTGCTCTTTTTCTTTCCATTACATATATCACTCAATATTTGGACCATGAAAAAAAATCAAAGTAAAATAAAGGGCTTGGAAAAATGTTTCATTGCAAATGAAAGGATGCAACACACCCTCCACAAAGGTGTTAGAATATAGAAGATGGTGTGCTCTTTTTACCATTGATGATACCCTCGTCAACCAACCATAGGCCGAAGCCTCCCTCCGATCACCTTAACCTTGACTGAGAATTCCTCCGGAAGCAAACCCTAGGCTAGATAGCCAAACAAAGGGTAGTGCACCTTTCCCCAAGGATAGTGCATCACAAAAAGATGATCAGATAGTCCAAACCCTCGCCAATAGATATTCTAATCCAACACTAAAACTACTAGCTGCAACAGCTACACCTGCAGCTCTCCTCCACACGTGCGCACCAAACTGGGAACTGCAGTGTGCACCACTTGTTGTCTGCAATTCTGAGATGTGACAAATGAGAACTGGCGCCCTGTATTTATAATGGTTCTTCTAGTTTTTCTTGGGCCGACTTCTCCTTTTGGATAAGTGTTTGTTCAGTATATTATTATTATTTCTGGCCAACTTCTTCTCTTGGAAGCTAATAACCTAATATAAATTATCTTCTTGAGCCGACAAGGCTTCTAGGGTTATTATCCAACTCATTAGGGTTTTCTCTTGCTTTCTGGAGCCTCCTATTCTCATCAGGTTCACATGTGGAGGTAAATAGCTCTCGCAGCTACCACAATATTAACACTCCCTCCTAGCTAGAGAGGTATTTATAGGTAATGGACTTGAGCACAAAACATACCATTTACCCGGTAGCATAAATATAGTCATCTAGACTATTTCATGACTATATCATGAGCATCACCATCACTATCAGCTGCATCATCTCTCGAAACCATACTTCATCTGAGTAATTAGATATGATGTTGGATAAGTCACTCTCACCATAGAGTGATACAAGAAGAGTAAAAGCTCTGAACTATTTTCCGTCTGGAAAATCTATGTTCATCATTCATCTAAATGATCATTATCTCCAATAAACTATTGATAGTCTTCAAGGCAATTAGAACAAGAATAGAACACAATTGTGTCTATCCATAGTAGTACAGAACTACAATCCAGTGGTTTCACTACCACACCAAGTAACACACAAGTACTTGATCAGCAACGTAATGGTTGTGAACAGTGGAACATATCCACCACAGTAGTCCTCATCTATTGTCATACAGTCTTCATAACAAACATCTGATAGCAACCTGCATAGAAACAATGTTATGGTATAAATTGATTTGTCTAGGCCAATATTTCTCTCACATCTATGAGCTCTGAAAAAATATCTGCCTCAAAATAGTGAAACATATTCACCATCATCTGATGCCATCCTGCACAGAAAAATATTTTTAAAGATAAATTGAATCATCTGGGCCAATCTTTCACTCACATTTGTGAGATCTGAAAGAATATCTTCCCTCATCAGAAATGGGCTATCTGCCTTATTTTTCACAAACAAGAAGGATTGTCTCTGATTTCTGAGCCTGAACCATTTCTCACCCTGGGCCATTCTTCCTACACTAATCAAAGTGCACCCTGGACAGAATGTATAAACCCTAAGAAATGTTTGGA
>JZKD02S1673028.1:10315-43748 GCA_000966675.3 Picea glauca | reverse complement strand
AAACTCTGGCTTCACGATCTTTCCTTTCACAATATCTAGCACTTTATTCTTAGCAAGGATGAGGTCAATCCTTGTCTTCCATGCTCTAAAGTTAGAGGCTCCATCTAGCTTGTTCACAGACTTCATAGAGTTCATCATGGCTTGCTTGACTTGGTCAAACCCTAGATTTGACCAGAAATCCAAACTTCACGTCTTGGCCTTCTAAGAGTAACAGGAGATGCACTGGGCTAGGGGGCACTGATCTATCCAGAGATTGGGTC
The DNA here is from genome assembly GCA_000966675.3 of Picea glauca. Taxonomy (NCBI): domain Eukaryota; kingdom Viridiplantae; phylum Streptophyta; class Pinopsida; order Pinales; family Pinaceae; genus Picea; species Picea glauca. The sequence continues at coordinate 43,488 of JZKD02S1673028.1, read as the reverse complement.
AATCTCGTCACTTAAGGTGCCTCGACAAGAGGTTTAGGGTTTCTGCAATTGCTTCTGCTAGTAACCCTAGTTGCAGTGTCTTGGAAGTTGCTTCTGCTAGTAACCCTAGTGGCAGTTCCTCAACGAGCTCAATATCTAGCAGCTATGTTTCCTTCCATCATTTTAGGCTGACTTAAGGGGTGTGGGCCCATAACCTGTTAGAATATAGAAGATGGTGTGCTCGTTTTACCATTGACAATACCCTCATCACCCAACCATAGGCCGAAGCCTCCCTCCGAGCACCTTAACCTTGACTGAGAATTCCTCTGGAAGCAAACCCTAGGCTAGATAGCCAAACAAAGGGTAGTGCACCTTTCCCCAAGGATAGTGCATCACAAAAAGTTGATCAGATAGTCTAAACCCTCGCCAATAGATAGTCCAAGCCAACACTGGAACTATCCTTATGGAAACATTTGTGGCATTGATTCAAACAAAGTCAAGGTTTACGGTCTCATAGAGGATTTGAGGATTCATTTACAAGTGTTTCCCACAAGGAAGCAAATATTGCAGAAATCTGCATGAAGAAAGTTGTCAAGCTACATCGGGTTCCTAAGACAATAGTTTCAAATAGAGATCCAAAATTCACATCCAATTTTTGGAAGGGTTTGTTCAAAGGATTTGGAACAAATTTAAATCTCATTACAGCATATCACCCAGAGTCAAATGGGAAAAAAGAGAGGACCAACAGAATAATCAAGGACATGCTCAGAATGTATGTGATGGACCAGCCATCAAAGTGGAAATATTATATTCATTTAGCTGAATTTGCTTACGATAATGGGTATCATGTCTCATTAAAAATGAATCCATTTGGAGCACTGTATGGCAGGAAGTGTAACACGCCAGTGAGTTGGGATAATCTAGCTGACAATTGTCATTGGGATGGATATGTTGAAGGAAATAGATGAGCAGATGAAAAAGATCAAGCAGAATTTAGAGGCTTCCCAGGACAAGTAGAAAACTCGTGCAGACAAAAATAGAGTTTTCAAAGATTTTAAAGTGGGAGAACATGTATTTTTAAAAGTGAAAGTGAAGAGAAGTCCGCTAAGATTAGGAAGCTACCCAAAGTTGGCATCAAGATATTGCAGACCTTTTGAGATCTTAGAAAATATAGGGCTAATTGCATACATGCTAGAATTTCTTGCATCCATGAGAGTGCATAATGTATTTCATGTGTCTTTATTAAAGAAATATGTATCTTACCCTAACCAAATAATTGATTGGACTGTGATCCAGGTGGAAAACGAAGGGGATTTCTGGGTGGAACCAATGCACATCCTTAACCAAAAATTCAAGGTGCTCATAAACAAATCCATAGGGATGGTAAAGGTTTAATGGACTCACTACGGTCCTGAAGACGTAACATGGGAGAATGAAGAAACTATGTGGGAGGAATACCCACAATGTTTTTTCAATTTTGAAGAAAACTAAATGCAAGACTCCATTCTGAAAAACGAGAGTTATGGAACCACATATCAAATTCCTAGCCAACATATGTTGGAGCCCTGATAAAATGATGGTACAACCCGATGGATAGAAAACAATGAAGGGGCTACATTCCTTGGGTCAGCGAGTTGAGCGGAATAGGAGAATTTGGTTGGAACTGTTGTTGGAATATAAAAATTGCATAATTTATTTTCTAAGTCTTATGATGTAAATTTGTATATGTATTTCAGCATGGTGTTGTGCACTAAGGATGAAGAACAATTGTAAGGAAGGGGGAATGTAACGTCCCCACTATAATCCCCAATTTAATTAATGCATAATTTAAATATGAAATGTGGTCACAGCCAAGCGATGTATATGTGAATTATATTTATGAATTTAATAAATAAAACGTGATGTCAGTTGTTAGGGGACATGGACAGATATTGGAGTTGATTAATCCACACGAGAGGGGAGGATCTAAGAGAAATTCTAAGAGAGGCGTCCAAGGGGAAATTACCCATGTCTCTTAAATCAACTCACTACCTAAAATTACTATTGGCTAATGAACCTTCTATTGTGTTGTTGAGTGTTCCCAAAGCCAATCATTGAATGCATGTAAGAGAGTGGGTGTGAAAAGTCACATCCCATAAATATTGGAAGCATGGGGGGGAATTAGAATCAACTTGGGGAAGTGTGTAAGTCAATCAAGCAAGCCAACGGAAAGGAAATTTGTATGGACAATTACAGCAGCTTTTTTGGACAATCATGTTTTACATGAATAGCAAGCAGACAACAGGGAAAAGAACATTGGAATTGGAGCAACCATGGAGGGAGAATTATAGAGCATGTTGTAGCATTTTTGGAGCATTTTGGATCAGAATACTGAAGAGTCAAATTGGCAAGTCTGAAGAGTGAATTTTGTGTTATTTGCACTGTAATAGCGAGTGATTATTGTTGTTTTCCTGGTAGTTTTCTGTTAGGATATTTAAACACTTAGGAGTTAGTTAAGATATACTTGGTCTAATGTGTCGTTAGGTAAAAGTGTGTTTCTTAGTGTGTTTCTTTAGTATGCATTAGTATGCATTTGTAGTTAGGAAATCTAACAGTCACGATATGTTCCCGACATAGAGTGATCTGACGGTTCATACTCTCATCGATCTTAACGGCCATTGATATGTGGCTTAACACCTGATTGGTCCATGCTCTCTATTTAAAGAGCGTGGAGGTTCATTTGTCGATGATCGATTGTGAGAAACTCTCTTGTAAAATCTCTCTGTAATCTTTTTTTCTTTTGCATTAATAAACTACTCCAAGTGGCCGCATTGGCTGGGGTCGTGGATGTTTCCTTGTAGGCATTTTACCACGTGAAAAAAATGGTGTGTTGATCTTTGATTTGGTTATGTGAGTGGTTATTTAAGGTGTTTGTCCTCTATTGGAATACCTGTGTTGTCAAACATGGTATCAGAGCCTGTTTGAAGATCCGCTCCTGTTGTAGATCGATATCGTGAAGCCGAGTTGCCTCATCTACCTTTTCTGTCATTTTCGTACATTTATGGGCTGATAGGATTGTTCCATTGCGTCTAGAGCACTAGTTTCACTCGAAAAAAAAATTGTTAGCCCATGATACGGTCATTACAGTTAGATCTGGAGGTATAAAGCTTGAATACACATTTTTTAAATTTTTGCAGAGTAGTATTTTGGTTTTATTTCGGTTTTGTATTATTTATTTCCGGGTTGCTACTCTTTTAGATCTATGTATGCTCTTTTCCCCGCGCCTTGTGCGATCTTGAAAAATTAGAAACAAATAGGAAAAGGTACATCTTATGGATAAGCTAACCAAGATCTAACCCTTGTTGTCATCGAGAAGGGAAAAAAAAATCTTGTGTGAAAAGAGTTTTTTTTAGCACACTCTCCAAGGTCATCTTCAACAACAACAAAAACACCCCCAATCCTCCTTCTAAACATTACAATATGTTTTTCTAGACCATTTGATTAAAAATTTTCTTATTAAGTAAGGGGTCTAGATTTCAAGTCTCTCTTTTGTTACTTTTTTTGAAAAAGTTCATGCTAAAATTGTAAAGTGTATTTCACTTCAAGTATAAAAGTGAATCACTCTAAGTAGTTTTAATATTTTATTTTAGATTTATTTGTTTTGCATGAAGTAACTTCATTGTAAAAGTGATCCCCACTTATCTTTATAAAAGTAGGTCACTTCATAAAACAACTTACACCACCATGTGGTCCTTTGGTTACCATTTATGTCTTTTTTAAAAAGAGCACAACTCTCACATTCGAAGTCTGTTTTAAGTGTCATTTTTTAAAACTGCATAACTTTTCAAGATCTTTCCATTCACGTCATCAATTTCATTTTTTAAATCCATATTATCTTCATATTTAATATGGATTCTACAAGTAATCTCTTACTTAACAACACCAACTACTTCTAATGGAAATCCCATATGGAGGATTTATTAAGAAGCAAAGGCTTGTACCGGATTACCTTGGGAAAGGAAACAGCACCCATTGATGCTGATAAGAAAGCCAAATGGGATAATAGGAATCACGAAGCACGTGGATTAATCGGAATGTCCATCTCTCCTGATTTAAGGTTCCATCTTCAATCAATTGATAAACCCAAAGAAGCTTGGGAAAAGATTGAATCTGTGTTTGGTAAACACAATATTATTCGAGAACAACAGTTAGAAAATCAAGTACTAGCTTTAAGTCTAAGTGATTTTTCTTGCATTGAAGACTATCTATCTAAGTTTAAAACACTCAGAACTTTATGTGAAGAATGTAAGATAAAAATAGACGAAGATCGTTTCATCTATATTATTCTTTCTAAGCTATGTAGTGCATATTCTGTGTTTGTATCTACCTTTTATGCCATGCAAGAGGCTCTAGGGGAAGCTTATCAAAAACGCAGTCTTCAGAACTTTTGTGATGTTTTGATTAGAGAGAAAGATAAGCTAGTACAACTTGGAGTGATCAGCACTACAGGTACCTCCAACAAAGCCTTAGTTGTCCATAAAAAAGATAAACCCAAGAATCCCAAGAAGCAACATCCTTGCCACAACAACAAGCAATATAAGGGTCTCAAACTCACTCAGACATCTTTCGCTCCTAATGGAGACAAATGAGCAAAACATAAAAATAAGAAGACTGATAGACAGTGCAACTTTTGTGATAAAGATGGTCATGATGAGTCCAAATGTTTCAAGAAGATGGCATCTTTAGAAGCAGTGATGAAGAAGCACAACATCAATATTGATTCTACTTCCTTTTTTTCTTCTCATGGACATGCACTTTCAGCTTCTAGTTTCTCCTTCAATACAACTTCTACTTCTACTTCTCATGAGTGGCTTATTGATTCTGGAGCATCTTATCATATGGCTAAGGATAGAGACATATTTTCTACTCTAAATGAATGTAACAACAAGAAAATATTTGTTGGTGATGATAGATCTCTTAGTGTTGAAGGATCTGAAAGAATTCAAGTAGAAAATGGTCATTTCAATGATGTATTATGTGTTCCAAGTCTTTCTTGTAACCTTCTATCAGTATATCAAATCACTCATTCAGGTGAAGGTAAAACCGTAGAGTTTTCACCTCACCAAGTTGTAATCAAGGATCTAAAATATCATAAGCATGTTCTTGCAACTGGAATTGTTGATGATATTACCAAGTTGTACAATTTTGACAACTTTGGGTCATCATATTTTTCATCAGTTTTTGTTTCTCATAGCGATGACTTGAGAAAACTTTGGCATGAGTGGTTCGGTCATCTAAACTATCGCTCATTGCAGAAACTATGTAATCAACATATGGTGACTGTTCTTCCTCTTGTTTCATGCAGAGATGGTGTTTGTGTCGGTTGTGTTCTCAGAAAACATCATCGGCACAGTTTTGACAAACGTCCCTCTTGGCACACCTCGGGTCCTTTGCAACTTGTTCACAGTGATTTGTGTGGTCCAATTTATTCTCCTTCTTTTTCTGGGTGCAAGTATTTATTAACTTTCATTGATGACTTTTCCAGACGTACTTGGGTTTACTTCTTAAAACTCAAAAGCGAATTTTTTGACAAGTTTTTGGCCTACAAGGCCCTTTTAGAAAAGCAATCTGGACATCAAATTCAAAGGTTAAGAACAGATAATGGAGGCGAATATGTGAACAATAATTTTACAAGTTACTGCACTACATAGGGAATCCAAATGCAACACATTGTTCCATATACACCACAACAAAATGGTGTTGTTGAGAGAAAGAATCGCAAATTAAAAGAAATCGCTAATTGTATGATCCAATATAAGGGATTAAGTCTAAAGTATTGGGTGGAAGCCATCAACCGTGCAAATTACATAGTAAATCGCACTCCCACAAAGGCCCTTAAATATATAACACCGGAAGAAGCTTGGACTAAAATTAAACCAGATGTAAGTCACTTTATTTGGCAGTATAGCAAGGGCTCACATTCCTGGTGAGAAAAGGAAATCATTGCAGCGTAAAAGTGAGAAGTGTATATTTGTTGGTTATTCTGAAGATGTTAAAGATTATAGACTTATTTAAACACATTGTAATGAAATTATTATTAGAAGAGATGTTAAATTTGATGAAAATATTTTGGCCAGCAAGTCCAATTCGGTGTTTCTACCTTCTTTAACCTGTGAACCTAATTCGACGGTTGTATCTTCTTCGGCCTACGAAACATCTTCGGCATTTGTGCCTTCTTTTGTTCTGGTTTCTTCTTCAGATGATGACAGTGAGGATGAAAATCCACCTCCACCTGCTCACCTTCCTCCAGATGAGTCCTTTGAACCTGAAACAGCACCAGCTCCACCACTTCCTAGATGGTTTCGTTCAACACGAGAAGCAGTTGGTGATCTTGTCGGCAATCCTTCAGATCAGCGTCGGACACATTCACAGTTCCAGCGAGCCTCTTCTCTTTTGGCTCAAGTTTCATAAACTCGTGATCCAGAGACATTTGCATAAGCTTTAGGTCATCCTGATTGGGATACATCAATGAATGAAGAGTATATTTATTTAATGGCAAACAATACTTGGGATCTTGCACCTATTCCAAAAGGAAGAAAACTTGTCAGATGTAAATGGGTCTATAGAAATAAGTATGTATCAAATGGAAGTGTTGAAGACACAAGGCTCGGTTAGTTGCCAAAGGATTTTCCCAAGTTGAAGGAATTGACTATAATTAAACCTTTGCCCATGTAGCCAAAATGAATTCCATCTGACTTGTTATTTCCCTTGTTGCCTCACATAAATGGGAGGTCCATCAGATGGATGTTAAATCCTCCTTCTTGCATGGATATCTGCAAGAAGAAATCTACATGGAACAACCTCCTGGCTATGTCCAGAATGACTCTAGCCTTGTTTGTCGCCTTAAGAAATCTCTTTATGGTCTGAAGCAAGCTCCTCGAGCTTGGTATGCCAAAATGGACAGCTTTCCTATTTCCACATGATTCTCTAGATGTCATTTGATCCTAATGTCTATACCAAGAAAGTAGGAATCCAACTCATAATCCTTGTCATTTATTTTGATGACCTTATCATTATTGGTAGTGACTCAAAACTTTTAAACCATGTGAAAACCACCCTTAAGAAGAAATTTGAAATGACAAACTTAGGCGTTTTGCACTATTTCCTTGGCCTCCAAGTTTTGCAAACCAATTCAAGAATTTGTCTTTCCCAGTCTAAGTATGCTTGTGACCTTCTTCGTCGCTTTCACATGGATGATTGTAAACCAACCCCTTCTCTCTTCCAGTCTGGAGTCAAGCTTACTGCCACCTATACTTCTCTCGAAGTTGATGCCACCCTGTACTGTCAGTTATTTGGTAGCCTCTTATACTTGACTCATACTCGTCCTAATATTTCCTTTGTTATTGGTCTTGTTGCCCGGTATATGCAAACACCCCATGAAATCCATTGGAAAGCACCTAAAAAGATACTTCGTTATGTTCATGGTACAATTCAGTTTGGGATACATTACAGTTCAGGGGGGGCTCCTTTATTGGTTGGTTTCATTGATTCAGATTGGGTCGACGACCCTGATGTTCAGAAGTCTACTGCAGGTTATGTTTTTAGCCTTGGTTCAGGACCTGACACTTGGGCCTATAAGAAACAATAGGATATTGCACTTTCTTCAGTAGAAGCATAGTACCGAGTTGCGGTAAATGCAAGTCAGGAAGCCTTGTGGCTTCGACAGATCCTTTCAAAGTTTGGATTCCAACAGCAGCATCCGACCAGCCTTTGGTGCAAAAATCAAAGTGTCATCAATCTCACCAAAGATCCAGTTCAACATCAGCGTAGCAAACACATCGAACTACACATGCACTTCATCAGAAAGCTACAGAAGATCATGTTGCAGACATTTTCAAAAAGTCTCTTATAGAAGTGAAGTTTTCCAAACTTTGATCTATGTTAGGATTTCAGGAAGTTGTCATTAAGGGGGGATAGACTCTAATGCCTCCTTCCTTCTCCTAATGTGTCACCATTGTAAATCCTTCAATCCTATCCCAAGTTGTTCTTAAGGGGGGATGTTAGAATATTTAGACACTTACGAGTTAGTTAAGATCTACTTGGTCTAATGTGTCGTTAGGTAAAAGTGTGTTTCATAGTGTGTTTCTTTAGTATGCATTTGTAGTTAGGAAATCCGACGGTCATGATATGTTCCTGACATAGAGTGATCTGACGATTCATACTCTCCTTGATATTAACGGCCATTGATCCGTGTCTAAACACCCGATTGATCCATGATCTCTATTTAAAGAGCATGGAGGGTCATTTGTCGATGATCGATTGTGAGAAACTCTCTTGTAAAATCTCTATGTAATCTTTTTATTTTGCATTAATAAACTACTCCAAGTGGTCGCGTTGGTTGGGGTCATGGATGTTTCCCCGTAGGGGTTTTACCACATGAAAACATCGGTGTGTTGATCTTTGATCTATTTATCTGAGTGGTTACTGAAGGTGTTCATCCTCTCTTGGAATACATGTGTTGTCGAACATTTTCCTAGCAGTGATCTCCCTTGAGTTTCCCACTGGTAAGATTCCTAGTTACCTATACTAGAGAGACCCTGATAAACGAATGGGAAGCTCGATGGAAAGAGAGAAGTGAAGGGGTACATTCCTTGAGTTGGGAAGGTCGAGAAGAAGACAGCTAGTGGAAAATTAGAATAGCTATAAGAGAATACCAGTGGGTTGTGGTATTTTTTGAGCTATGAGGAGATAGTGAGCTCGACCACCCTCTTTTGTGAATTACTAGCCCCAACTTGGGGGTGACTTGTTGTTGATATTTAGAACAGCAAGTCTACGGTTGGGTGGAACGTCTGTCCCAAGCAGCTGGTTGTACAACTGATTTAAAAGATAAGTGTTTTATCTATTTTTATGTGTTATATTTATGACTTTAATCGTTGTGCGCTCACTCTTCGTTTAATAAGGATTTATATGTTGTTGTGTTGAGTTATTTAAACGGAATTCATTTCAATTTAAGCATGTTGTAGATGCATTTATTTAATAGTATCAAACAATAGTTAAATCTTTGTGTAATTCGTAGTTGGTAAGCTACATGAAATTAGTTAGTAATGAAAAAATTATTTTATGAGTATTTTCCGCATGTAATGGACCTTAGTTGGGTTGGGTAACGTTGCATTCTGGAAATCAACATCTGCAAGGTTCAATCATAATATGAGGCCCCCAAACTCATGGATATATATGTTCACTCTCTCAAATAAATGTTATAGGGGTTCCTTCAAAAACAAACATGTTCTTAAAATCTTTTGGCAAGCTTTACCCAAATGTATATGTTGGAAAGTTTTTGTGGCTTGTAACAAATTTGTGTTCCAATAAAAATTGGTTAATCCTAGGTCAAACGTTGCAAAAGCTAGAGGTCTTCTAGAAAAATTCATCGGCGTCAAGGGTAAGAAGGGTCATGCGATGCATTGGCTTGACAGGGAAGAGAAAGTGTGGCTTTCAAAATTTATGGTGAATTGAGCCACTTATCCAAAATCAATCATCCATTAGCCAACTCATAGCTCATCATGGTAGATAAAAATGAGGAACACTTCAAAGATTGGCATTTTTAGCAAAAAAAAAACAGATTCTATTTTTTATCAAGCGTCAAAAGAAAACCCAGGGGTGGAAAGAGTGGGTGGTATCATCCTTGACCTTGAGGGAAAACATGAACTATATTATGTGTGGGTTTAGAGATAAACACAAATAATCAATCAGAGTTGTATGCTCTCCTTCAGGGTCTACTCTCTAGTTATGAAACTAGAGTGAGAACCTTAATCGTAATTGGTGATTCGACCATAATTATCAAACTTATGAACACTAAGAAAACACCATCTGATAGCAATTTTTCCTTCCTCATTTCCAGAATACAAAAGGAGGCCCTTTGGTTCAAGGAGGTCACATTTTTCCAAGTTCTAAGGGCTCTCAATCGACAAACAGACATCCTTGCAAGCGAGGCTTCTAAAATAAATGACATGATCCTAAAGAAAAATGGGGGTAGTTATGTTCAATTTATCACCTCATTTTATCAGACGTTCTTTAAGCATGAAGACATGTTACAAATCCATCAACCAACACTTTCCCATGTACCCAAGTCATCATTTTATATCAAGCGAGAGACAGGATATGGAATGCATCACCTCTATGCCAACCTCACACATGCCAGTAATTTATCTTGATTGGCAATTTGAATCTTGTAGTGGATTAATTTAGGGAACATGTGGAATAATGGCTCAAAATATATGTGGTTTGTTCAATGAGATCTCTTGGTGGTGGTAGGCTTCGATATAGCTTGTTTCTCAGGTAATCATTCCTAATCAGATTTTTTTGGTGATTTGTGGATGTTGTTCAAAGTGTTGGGTTCTACCCTTGTGGTTTTTTCCTTGCTCTGGTGCTCTTTGATGGTGCTTAGTTTGAATTTTCTTGTTCTCAATTGGACTGCATGTACTAATGTGGAGTTTTTTTTTTCACTACCTTGGTGTCTGGGACCTTGATTTCCTGGGTAGTCTATAGTTGGAGGTTTTAATTCTTATATTTTGGGTTTTATTAAACTCCAAGTTTGAATTTTCAAGTCATTACCCATGACTATTGTTAGTCCCTAAAGTTTTCATTAACTCCTAAGGGAAAGCTATGGCACCTCAGTTATTGAAATGGTTTGTGTTTGTAGGTATTTTTGGATTTATAGGTTGTTTTGTGGGTCAAGGAGTGGTTAAAGAAAGCAACATAAGCTTYTGATTATAAAAACAAGTTTCCACCACATTCACTTAGTTAATGGTAATTACTTTRATCGATCAGAAAAGGATATTTAAAYAGAAGAAAAAGRAAGTTGCAAGTTAAYAATMTGTCCACTTACATAGAAGAATMTTAATTTCCAAATATCATTYAGAAAGCAAGAAATAATTACTTGAATACAAACTTTGTAACARTCGAGTAAACRGTAAAATATTYAGGGGTATTCAACATAAACAGAAAAAAATCAAATGYTTTSCAAAGATTTAAATGCATTCAAGTAAAGAAATGAAATTTAACACTAGAAAGATATAATCTRACCATCAGAATKYRTTTTYCATTGAGTGTAATATGTAGCAGATTCCARGGAATATAGATAAATATGTCTTRYARCACCACTWAACRCGAACCCTTAACTCTATCAACAAGTTTYCTCTTTATACAMAGARTTGGTTTGCCTAGATCCTAAAATCTAGATATAGTTTTGATTTAGACTTGATATTTGGCTAATAGATAGGGATCACATTCTATTCAATTATTACATTACAACAAAAATTCTAGACTCTCGGAGAAAACCTAATCCTAAGTCTAGATTATGATTTTACAAGATATTCTTTGACCTAAAAAGTCAAATCTGTAGTAACTTCTCCAAGTAGATGTGTTGGAATAACTTGATCCTTGATCTTGTATATGCTGGCAAAAATAGAAAAAGGTCCTTCATCTCTCAAAAAATTTCATCATTTAATCAAGAGAAGGGCTACAAAATTGTCACTTCTGAATCAAAATGGTCCCTTGTGTACTGACATGGTCTGAGTAGACTTTTTATTGTTGAATAGAAGATTGTCCCCTAGATATTCCCTGCAAAAAGTACTATTTTTTTGCACCCTTAGAGATTTTCTTTCAGAATTCGTAGAGTCTCCTTTTCTTTTTGTTTTATTTTCTGGACTTTAGCTTGTAATCTGAAATTTTGTACTACAAGTTTTTTATTTTGTTGTCTAAGGTCTGCAATAATGGCCTCGTAATCTTCAAGCGTCAGCACATCTGTATTCCCAACCACATGCTCTTCTTGCTTGACTTTTAGTGCAGGTTCTTCTTGAGTTTCTTCCAGTGAAGGCATGTTTAAATCAATAGACAATTTGGTCTTTTCAGTTTCCTTTCCTTTTTGTGCAGCGTTGCATATTTTGTCTCAGTAATGTCTTTTATTGCAGACTCAGAAAAACTGGGTGCTCCTTTTTCTATATAAAAATATATCATCTCTGGCATTTCCCTTAATGTATGAATTACTAGCCTTTCTTTCTTTGTGATTCCAAGAGTCTCATCATCTGAGGGAGAATCAATTATTGGCATTGGTTGCTTCTTTTTCTTCAATTTTATGGTCTTCTTGTGAATTTGTTCTGTGATATTATTGTTTAAAATGATCATATTATCTTGCCTAAGAGAGGGTTTAAACAAGGCCTTTGAGTTAAGTCTTAACTTTTTGTAGCTCTTGTTTTAACCCTGCTTGGATAGATTATAGTCTGTTTACCCTTCAATTTATTACCTTTACTCTATTTCACTTGTGGGAAATTCTCAACAGCAGCATCATCAATTTATGTTTCGAACTCAGATTTTACTTCCTGCAAATGTTATATCCTTTTCTTAGCCATTATCCTTGTATATACCATGTCAAAACTTACAAGCTCGCGTTTTAAAACAGAGGATTCAGGCTCCAGCTCAATTTCTTCCCCTTGTTGTGATTCAAGCTTCCTTTTTCCTGATCTCGTTTGTCTTGCTACAGGGGATAGTTCATGCAATTTTGCAGAGCTCCCTGAAGTATTTCTTTTCTTTGTTGAAGCTTTAGGTTTCTTTTGTTCTGGATCTCGTTCATCCATCCCTAAAGAGATCAATAACTACCTTTAGGTCATTTGAACCTCCCTTAATGCATACAAAACCAACATTTTGATCAAACCCTCATGAAATAAACTCTTACGAGCAGTTTGAGGATGATTCTGCACTCCCTTAGACATTTTGGTCAAACTTTTTAACAATTAAAAAGGCAGACTCATCTTTGTGTCTCCATTTAGATGCATAAAAATCATCATATGATAACGATAAGCATAAGAAAATCTTCCCTCACATGTTATATACCTATGGACTATTGTCAAAACATCCATCCATTCTTCCTTTAACCATTTACTTGGTATCCCTTGACTCCAGTCAGGATCATGGTGCTCTAGTACCAAAAATTGATTATATCAATCTGTAGATAATTCACCTTTCTTCCACCATCTCTCACCCTGCACAAGTAAGTGACATGCTACCCCAATCAAGTGCTTTGTAACATAGATTAATACTTTTCGCACTTGATTTTTAAAACCATCAAAGTTTTGGGTGAACAACATCGAAACATCTTCATCGTAACCTTGGAAATTACAATAGAAGTGGAACCAACTTGCACCAACAAATTTCTGCATAATCTCGGGATATGCCTCCAGCAATTCACCCCCAATCGGTTCCAAATGGCTAACCTAACCACTTTTCTTGGGCGCCATCATGTTAACCGCAATCTCCTTGTCGCAGTGCAAATATTAGGGCTTTAGGAATCGAGCTTAGGAAATCCCTGCACAGACAATAGATAGAAGTTGCTTTTTCGGTTTACAAAATGTTTATAGACCATAATCGAATCATAATTTTTAATGCTCAAAATCGTGGCCTGAAACCCTAATTAATATGTGTACTAGTAAGTACAAATTTGTTATTCATTATTTCATTATCTTGAATCGGATCATCATTTTTGAAAAAGAGTCATAAATGCTGCAAGATTTCCTACATGGTCCTCTAACCGCTCAGCACGATCCTCGGGATTCCAAACACGTTCAAAAATCATGATGATTTTAGGTGCTACAAGAATGGAAGCATTCTTGTAGCGACTATGTCTCTCTTTTACACTTTGGAAAATTTAAATTAACTTAAAATTATGATGAGACACTCTCAAAATATGAAAATATCAAATCATTCTTACTAGAAGAAAAAATAAAAAACAATCACAAGCAAAAACAACAAACTCCCAAAATCATAAAAGAGAAAAGTATAGGGAACTTGATACAAACTGATATATAGTGAGGCGGGGTTTTTTGGAATTGAGAAGATAGGAATGATTTTTTTATAGCATGGGCTAAAAATCAATGGTAACAGGTTATAGTTTGTCTGAGGACTAACACTAGCTCCTTTTGGGGGTAATTTTTTATGATAAACATTAACAACTATGCAGACCAATGTCTTCCCTTCTCACTTTATCATTTTTTAATATCCACCCCTTTTTTGTTTCCAACTGCTCTGATCCCTTCTTTATTTCAGATCAATCTTGCATACTGAAATGTCAAAAGAAAGAACTAACTGTAGACTAGTGTTTCCATTGGGCTTGGAGTCTTTATTTGATCTACTTAAACACACCAAATCAAAACTAAAAACTATGTACAAAATGAAACATTCTGGCTTGCTAAAAGAAGTAATGTTTCAAAAACCGCTCATTTATTGGGCCACTAATAATTTCAGTATCATCCAAATTATGCAAGAGGAAAGTATTGTTATTCATCTCCTTGGCTATTTTGAAAGGACCAAACCATAAATTGTCAAACTTACCATGCTTGGATCTGTCTTATCTTCTAGAATCCCACCTCAGCACAAGATTTGCTGCTTTAAAACTGTTTTTTTTAGTATTTTTGTCAAATGTTGGCTTGACTTTGTTCTGATAGGCTTCAGATTCCTCATTCAACTTTTCTCTTTTCTGTTGAACTTCAATGATATGGAAAATTATCATGTGAATGTCATTTGGTTCTTCCATCTCTTCTTGCAAGAATTTCAATACTGCAAAACCAAGTTGACTTGGAAGGGTGACATTTGTCCCATAGACTAGCTAAAAAGGAGAAGTTCCAATTGATTTCTTAGTGTTGATCCTATCAGCGAATAAAGAAAACTTCAATTTGGAGTCTCGTGACCTTTTATTCTTTGTTAACAATTTCTTCATGATTCTGACAAGACTTTTATTCGAGGACTCTACTAATCCATTACCCTGAGGGTAATATGGGGTGGAGTGTGACAACTTAATGTTGTATTTTCTGCAAAATTCAACCATGGAAGCCAACTTGAATGCCTGATCATTATTTGTAACTAGCTTCCCGGGACATCCAAACCTCGAGAAAATATTTCCTTCTAGAAAGCTCATGATAACTTTGTTTGTTACATTTCTTGTAGGGACATCCTCAATCCATTTTGTAAAATAATCAGTAGTTGTGAGTATCCATTTATGCTACCCAGAAGAGGGTGGGTGGATTTATCCAATGAAATCTAGGCCCCACTACTAAAAAGGTCCATTTGCAATTATAGGCTTCAGGGAAAGGGATAGAAATTGTTTCTTTCCTGCAAACTTCTGGCAATGTTCACATGCTCTAACCTACACAAGCAACTTTGCAAGACCCTGTCCCTTGATCAGCTTGGTAGGTTTTATGACCAAATTGTATTCCAAAAGCTTAGTTATCCATTTCCCCCTCTTTCCTTCATTGTCTTTTTGAAAAAGAATTCATTTCACAGCACTGTTTGGAACATAAGCAATTATTTCAGAGTGAAAAACATAAACCCTGAAGGATTTTAATGCCTTAACCAAGGCATAAGCATGTTTTTCCATAATTTCATACTTTAGTTATGCATCTCTAAGAGCCTTACTGAAGAAAAAAATAGGCCGCTCATACCCTTCGTCATTTCTTTGCAACAAAACAGCAGCAATGGTATCTTCAGATGCAATTGAGAAAATCACATATTCCTTAAAATAATCAGGGCTGATGAGAACAAAAGCTTCAATTAGGGCTTGTTTTATCCTTTCAAAGGAAGACTTTGTTTCTAGTGTCCATTTAATTTCTGCATCCTTTTTTAGCATATTGGTAATGAACTTGACGATCTCATCAAAATTGGGTAAGAACCTCCTTAAAAAATGTATTCTCCCTATGAAGGATTGTAAATCCTTTGGTTTCTTGGAATGTCACTCTTCTAAATAGCCTCCACCCTTTCAGGATCTATCTTGTATTCTCCCTATGAAGGATTGTAAAGCCTTTTGGTTTCTTGGAATGTCACTCTTCTAAATAGCCTCCACCCTTTCAGGATCTATCTTGATTCCTCCTGCAGACACAATATGACCTAGGAGCTTGCCTTCATGCATGAAAAAGTGAGTTTTCTTTGGGTTTAAAGATATGCCATACCTTCTGCACTTTTTAAATGTATGTTTGAGGTTATGCAAGTGTTCTTCATCGGATTTTGATAAGACGGTGATATCATCAAGATAGATGACCATGAATTTGTCTTTTTCTCCCACAAACATGATGTCCATGGCCCTCTGAAAAGTGGCCCTTGAATTCATCAAACTAAATGTCATCTTGTCATACATGAAAGTGCCCCAAGGAGTAGTGTAGGTAGCCTTCTTCTTGTCTTCTTCAAAAAATGATATTTGATTGTATCTGGAGTATCCATCCAACATGGAAATTCTTTGAGCACCCACTACTTTCTGCAGAATATGATCCATCTTGGGTAATGGATAATTGTGCTTCATAGAACACCTATTCATATTTCTAAAATCGACACACAACCTTATTTCACCATTCTTTTTTCTGACAGGCACAAAATTGGCCACCCACTCTGAGTATCTGAGAGGTACTATGATCTTTACATCAAGCAGGTTCTTCACCTCTTTTTCAATAATGGGCAGTAGCATAGGGTTGAACTGTCTCATTTTCTATTTAAAAGGTTTAGAACCTGCTTTGAGAGGAATCTTATGTTGAATAATCTTTGTGTCAAAAATATTGAGGTCTTCATATGACCAAGCAAAAACATCAACAAATTCCTTCATGAGATTTACATACCTGCTCCTTTGATCTTCTGAAAATGCTTTAGAGAGTTTTATAATCTTTGGATTGGTGTCAGTCCCAATATTACAGTCAACAACATCATTTTCTTGGCTTTGAATTGAAGATTTCTTAGAGACATCATTGCTATGAAAGAGCCTTTCAAGGGGTACCAGACCCTTTGGAATGTGGTTTGTCTTCAATTCTACAATCTTATGACCTTCAATTTTATCCGGAAGAGGGATATTAGTTTGAATTTTTGCATCATCGCCCTCATTTTCCTGATCAATAGAGATTACAGAAAATTCATCAACAGTTTCTAAAAACCTCTTCAATTATTGGTCATCATTGAAAACCTATCAATATTTGATGTTATCTGGGATGGAAGGCCTATGCCATCAATTTTGTATCTCAGATCCGAAAACATGGGAGTCTTGAAATTACTAACTGCCAGGGCCAAAGAATCTGCTTGTTGGTTCAGATTTCTCTGGACAAAAGTTATATCAAAAGATAAAATGAAGTTTTCAACAAGGTCTCATACCTCATTTTTGTACTGCTTCAACCTCTGGTGCTTTCTCTGATACATATTCTTGATTTGATGAATAATCAAATTTGAATCTCCAAAAACAACAATTTTATCAATTCTCATATCCTTTGCAGCTCTTAATCCCAACAGTAAGGCCTCATATTCTGCAATGGTTTTGGTGGTGTCAAATTCTAATTTATATGACAGAGGGATGACTTCCTTGGCAGGGGAAATGAATACAACCCCAGCACCATATCCTTCCTTTGAACTAGAACCATCAAAGAACATCTTCCAAACCGCATGTTCAACATCCTTTGCTTGGTTATCCATGGGTCTAATTGTTGATGGTTCAAGAGCATCATCATTGATATGAAATATGGATGATCCAATTTCATCTTCAACTGCGTAAATGGGGTGATTTCTTGGATTTTCATGATCACTTACAAGATAGGCTAGGTTGACTTCATTATACAATCTTCAATGTTCTCCTCCAAATATAGGTATAGTAGCATATGTTAGGTCCATCTGTAGGGATCCTCCTACCTTTTTATCCCAAGATTTGGATAGTGTCATACCAAATTTGGGTGGTATAACAACCACTACCACATCCATGACAACACTCTTCATAGGCAGTTGAGACAATGTAACAACCAAATCTTTGATAACCCCTAGAAATTTAACTTTTTTAGAATCAAAGGAATAGAGATGTTGGTAGGGTTTTGTAATGTCAAGACCTAATTCATCCATGACTACCTTAGGCATAACATTGTGTGAGGCTCCAAAGTCCATAAGGCAATTATGTAGAATTTTCTCATGAATGTTCAGGGATATGTAAAATGGAGGTGAAGCATGAGATCTATCTTCAATATGAGGTCCTACAGTGATGGCGGGGTTTTCATGTTCTAAGTTTATTGTATCTAAAGAAATTATAGAAGCGGGAGGTTGCAATACTTTCAAGATTGATTTTTTAAATGACTCATTTTCCATCAGTTCTACCAAAGGTACAGGAATTTTTATCTTATTAATTTCCTGCTCCAAATTAAAAGGAATTAGTTTTTTTTATGTTTCCTTTACCTCTGGGGCAGCAACCTTGATGGGTTGTTGAGGTTGATATGATTTGTCCCCTGTGTATTTAGTTGGACCCTGCTTGGCTGAAACATTAGCATTTTTCTTCTGAACTAGTATATTTTCCTTTGGTTCACCTGATCTAGGCCTTATATCATATTTCTTTGGAGGCTCATTCTGAATAATTTCTTCTTCTTCACCATTATCAAATTTACTTGATATCAGAGAGTCTTCATACTCATGTTGATTTAAATGGGTAGAAGGAAGTTCAGCATCAGTTAAAAGCACTGTTGAATTTTCTTCAATCTCATCACTTTCTTTTGTCTCTTCAACTGCATTATTCTGAAATGGTGGTAAGATCCTTTTATCATCTTTATTCCTTCTCTCCCTCTACAAAACCTGAGGAGCATTTTGTGGTATTTTGAACCAATTGGGGTTTCTATTCCCCCCTTCTTGAACAAGTTTGTTTGGATGCTTAGCTTCCAACTTCAGTCTAGCCATTTCAGATGTCAATGTCTTCAACATTTTGGCCATTTCTTCAATTTTAGGATCAGATGTTACTAGATGAAAAGAAAATGGGACATCTTCTTTCTGTTTCTTTTTATCTTTGTCGGACTTTGACTTCAGTCTCTCTAATGCCAAAATATTTTATTCCACTTTAATGGTTGCCTCCTACATCATACTTAATGTAGCAGATCTTCTTTCTCTTAACAAAAGAGAAAATTTTGCATCAAAGGCATTAGCAAAGGCATTTTTTGCAGAAATTTCTATAGGTTTGATTTCATCAAGGATTTTACTGTACATGTTGTTAAATCTTTTGGTAAAATCTGAAATAGAATCACCATTATTTCTTTTCAAAGCCTCAAATTCAGTAATATAGTACAAGTAGTCTTTTTTGTCTCCCCACTATTTGAGAAAGGCTTCATCTAAAGCATCAATATCTGCAACAGAATTGGCAGGGAGACCTCTGAACCATTTCCTTACCTCCCCGTCCAAACTCTGTACAAATAATCTCATCCAAACATCTGTGTGTTCAACATTGAAATTGTCTGCAAAGCTATAAAAAGATGTCATATGTTCTTCAATTGTGACCTATCCTTCTTCATTAAACCTAGGAAGATATTTCATATAGTCTCCAGCTGGGAAAGCATATAACACTTGGGGTAACACCAGAGGTGCATACCTAACAGCTATGATAGCATCCATTCTATTAATAATCATGGTGTGAACAACTGGAGTAGGAGATTGAGGAGAAGAGGATGGTTGTGAAGTGTGAGATGAAGGTGGAGTATGAGCCTTAGAAGGTGATGAAGGATGAGAATGGATCTTTTGGGACTCTAAGAGTCCTTCAATAGCCAAAATATTATTGAAAACTTGAATTTCAGGCTTAACTCTCTGAGAAGTGCAAATCTTAGATAAGGATGAAGATAATATATGATCAATTTCTTATTTGGTATGTGCAGGAAAATTACTTAGGGCTTCAGATGTGAAAAGTGTATCTTCTTCTTCTACTTTGATCAGTTCACAAAATACTTTCCATTGTTCTTCTCTCAAATCATTTAGGGAAATTGTTGCAGGTAGAACTACTTCTAAAGGATGGATAACAGGTTTTTCTTCAATCACAGGCACTAACTCTTCTTTAGGAATAGGAATGGGTATTTGGGGAACATAAATGGTTTCTTCAAAATAAGGAGATTTACCTTTTGAAGATGAAGACGGACCTAGAGTATCTTTGTATTTTCTCAATAATTTTTCAGGATTTGATACTGCTAGAGTTGACTTCGAATCTGGATAGGCTCTGGTCACTTTCTTTTTTTAGGATGAAGTTGAAACCGAGGCTTTGGTAGGCTTAGAATTTGATCCCTTCACTTCTCTTTTAGGAGCTAGATCTTCTGCAATGGAGTCTCCAAGTGAAAAATATGCAGTCTACTTTTGTATCGAACTATTGTTCACCATAAAGAGTTGCTCTTTCTCGATGTCGTTCTTCCCAGGGATAGATATATTCATTACTTTGTCCCCGGCAACGGTGCCAAAAGATGTTAGTCCCTAAAGTTGTCCTTGACTGCTAAGGGCAAGCTAAGGCACCTTAGTTATTGCAATGGTTTGTGTTTGTAGGAATTTTTGGATTTATAGGTTGTTTTGTGGGTTAAGGAGTGGTTAAATAAGGCAGCTTAAGCTTTTGATTATAAAAACAAGTTTCCACCACATTAACTTAGTCAATGGTAATTACTCTGATCAGCCAGAAAACGATATTTAAACAGAAAATAAATGAAGTTGCAAGTTTACAATATGTCCACTTACATAGAAGAATCTTAATTTCCAAATATCATTTAGAAAGCAAAAAAGAATTACTTGAATACAAACTATGTAACAGTTGAGCAAATAGTAAAATCTTCATTGGTATTCAACATAAACAGAAAAAATCAAATGCTTTGCAAAGATTTAAATGCATTCAAGTAAAGAAATGAAATTTAACACAAGAAAGAAATAATCTGACCATCAGAATGCTTTTCCATTAAGTGTAATATGTAGTAGATTCCAGGTATACAATATAGGTAAATATGTCTAACAACACCACTAAACTCGAACCCTTAACTCTGTCAACAAGTTTCCTATGTATACACAGAGTTGGTTTTCCTTGATCCTAAAACCTAGATATAGTTTTCATTTAGCCCTGATATCTGGCTAATATATAGGGATCACATTCTATTCAATTATTACATTACAACAAAAATTCTAGACTCTAGGAGAAAACCAAATCCTAAGTCTAGATTATGATTTTACAAGATATTCTTTGACCTGAAAAGTCGAATCTTTAGTAACTGCTCCAAGTAGATGCGTTGGAATAACTTGATCATCGATCTTGTATATGCTTGCAAAAATAGAAAAAGATCCTTCATCTCTCAAAAAATTTCATCATTTAATCAAGAGAAGGGCTCCAAAATTGTCACTTCTGAATCAAAATTGTCCCTCATGTACTGGCATGGTCTGAGTAGACTTTTTATTGCCAAATGGAATATTGTCCCCTAGACTTCCCTGTAATAAACAGAGTCCTGCAAAAAGTACTATTATGTTACAGCCTTAGAGATTTTATTTCAGAATTCGTAGAGTCTCCTTTGCTTTTTGTTTTAGTTTCTGGACTTTAGCTTGTAATCTAAAATTATGTACTACAAGTTTTTTATTTTGTTGTCTAAGGTATGCAATAATGGCCTCATAATCTTCAGGTGTCAGCACATATGTATTCCCAACCACAGGTTCTTCTTGTTTGACTTGTAGTGCAGGTTCTTCTTGAGTTTCTTCCAATGCAGGCCTGATTAAATCAATAGACAATTTGGTCTTTTTGGATTTCCTTTCCTTTTTGTGCAGCTTTGCATATTTTTTCTCAGCAATGTCTTCTATTGCACACTAAGGAAAACTAGGTGCTCCTTTTTCTATATAAAAATATGTCATCCCTGGCATTTCCCTTGATGTGTGAATTACTAGCTTTTCTTGCTTTGTGATTCCAGGAGTCTCATCCTCTGAGAGAGAAGATTCAAATATTGGCACCGGTTGCTGCTTTTTCTTCAATTTTCTGGTCTTCTTGTGAATTTATTTTGTGATGTCATCATCTAAAATGATCAGATTATCTTGCTTGAGATAGGGTTTAAACAAGGCCTTTGAGTTATGTCTTAACTTATTTGTAGCTCTTGTTTTAACCATGCCTGGATATATTATAGTCTATATACCCTTTTCCTTTATTACCTTTACTATGTTTCACTTGTGGGAACTTCTCAACACGGGCACCATCAATTTTTGTTTTGGGCTCATATTTTACTTCCTACAACTGTTTTATCCTCTACTTAGCCTTTCTCCTTGTATATTCCCTGCCAAAACTTACAAGCTCACGTTTTGAAACAGAGGATTCAAGCTCCAGCGTAATTTCTTCCCCTTGTTTTGACTCAAGCTTCCTTTTTCCTGATCTCGTTCGTCTTGCTACAGGGGATGTTCCTGCAATTTTTCAAAGCCCCCTGAAGTATTTATTTTCTTTGTTGAAGATTTATGTCTCTTTTGTCCTGGATCTCGTTCATCCAACCCTAAAGAGATCAATAATTGCCTCCAGGTCATTTGAACCTCCCTTAATGCATACAGAACCAGCATTTTGATCAAACCCTGATGAAATAAACTCTTACAGGCAATTTGAGGATGATTCTGCACTCTCTTAGACATTTTGGTCAAACTTTTTAATAGGTAAAAAGGCAGACTCATCTATGTGTCTCCATTTAGATTCATAAAAATCCTCATATGATAATGATAAGCATAATAAAATCTTCCCTCACATGTTATATACCTTTAGACTACTGTCTAAACATCCCTCCATTCTTCCTTTAACCATTTACTCGGTATCCCTTGACTCCAATCACGATCATGGTGCTCTGGTACCAAAAATTGATTATACATGTGTACAGATAATTTGCCTTTCTTCCACCATCTCTCACCCTGCACAGGTAAGTGACATGCTACCCCGATCGAGTGCTCTGTAACATAGATTAAGACTTTTCCCACCTGAGTTTTAAAACCATCAAAGTTTTGGGCGAACAGCATCGAAACCTCCTCATGGTAACCCTGGAAATTACAGCAGAAGTGGAACCAACCTACATCAACAAATTTCTTCATAATCTCGGGATATGCCTCCAGCAATTCGCCCCCTATCGTTTCCAAACGGCTAACCTAACCACTTTTCTTGGGCACCATCGTGTTGACTGTGATCTCCTTGTCGCACTTCAAATATTAGGGTTTTAAGAGTCGAGCTTAAGAAATCCCTGCACAAACAATAGATACAAAGATGCTTTTTTGGTTTACAAAATGTTGATAGACCAGAATCAAATCATAATTTTTAATGCTCGAAATCGTGGCCTGAAACCCGAATTAATGTGTGTACTGGTAGGTACAAATTTGTTTTCATCATATCGTTATCTGGAATCAGATCATCATTTTTTTAAAAGTCATAAATGTTGCAAGATTTCCTGCATGGTCCTCTAACTGCTCATCACGATCCTCGGGATTCCAAACATGTTCAAAAATCATGATGAGTTTAGGTGCTACGAGAATGGCGGCATTCGTGTAGCGAATCTGTCTCTCTTTTACACTTTGGAAAATTTAAATTAACTTAAAACTATGATGAGACACTCAAACTATGCAAATATCACAAGCAAAAACAACAAACACCCAAAATCATAAAAGAGAAAAGTGTGGGGAACTTGATACAAACAGATATATAGTGAGGTAGGGTTTTTTGGAATTGAGAAGATAGGAATGAGTTTTTTGATAGCATAGGCTAAAAATCAAGGGTAATAGGTTATAGTTTGTCTAAGGACTAACAACTACCTTGCTTCTCTATGTGCACAATCTCATTTCTAGGCAATGGTGTAGTTTTCTTCTTGGGTTGGAATCTCATTCTAGTTTGTTGAGTTTGATTCTTGAGTTGGAATCTCATTCTTGCTTGTTGAGTTTGCTTCTTGGGATAGTCTAATTTGGTTCTTCTAGAACTGCTCCTTTGGGTGCTTTTTATTTCTCGCTTCACTAAGCAGGGGAAGTTTTTGAATAAGGATTATAAGGAATTCTAAGAGTTGCACAAGGTGCTACACAAGCATGAAAAGTTCATAAACAACAGTAGAACATCAATATTTTCGATCACCACCAAGGTTCATGAGGATCAGCATCGATGTATATCCCAAAATGCAATGTTTATGGACAGTTGTGTACAGCAGAAGATGCAAATTCAAGTTCTAGAATTTGAGTGTTCCATGCTAAGGAACATGGTCTAGAATATCAGTGAAGGCTCCCAATCAACAGCCTCCAATTTCAAAATGTCAATGAACACAGCTCCGAAATATCTCAAGGAAGAAGAAACAATACACCAAATGTTGGAAGATATGGACTTGGGTATTCAAGAATCTCCCCACCAACATTGGACAAGATGAAGTCTACAGTGAAACATGTTTTTCATTAGTTTTTCATGTTATGTCCCCACCAACATTGGAAAAGATGAAGTCTATAGTAAAACATGTTTTTCATTAGTTTTTCATGTTATGTAGATCAATATTAATCTTAGGAGTTTTTTAGAGTTTACATTAATAGTAACTTTTTGAAATCCGTGCAAAGTATAACTTCGAATTCTATGTTGGTTTTTTAAATGATAACTCTTTTTTGTATTATATCACTATCGAACTCATTGCAAATTTTGTTAATACAATTTTTATCCATTTCTATAAATAAAAAAATAGTCAATGCAAATTTCACTTTTCTTTTTTTTAACATTTAATATAATTATAATAAGTATAATTAAGAAAATATTAATGTAAAACAAAACATTTAATATAATTATAATAAGTATAATTAAGAAAATATTAATGTAAAACAAATAGGGATTTACTTTTTAAATAGCCAATAAAGTTTTAACTATGTAAAATTAATCCATTCACATAATAATTTAAAATAATTAAAATAAAATTTATTTTTTAATAATTTGAAAAATATATATATAATTTAGAATAATTTATATGAAATTAAGTTTAAAACTTTATTTTTTAATATTTAAAATAAAATGTTGAATTGACAAAATATTTAATTGAAAGAATAATTTTTTAAATAATTCCTAATATTTCATATAAAACTAACATCTTACATTTATTAATAAATATATAAAATATAAAATATTTTATTATAAATTTAAGTTATTTTTATCTATACATAATTATAAATATAATAATATTACAAAATGTTATCACATTAACTTAACCCACCAGATTGAACATATCTAAGTTTTTCTAAATTTAGAAAGAAAAAAAATCCTAATAAAAACTTAAATTTAAAATATTACATGAACTTAACCCAAAACATTGAACAAATCTAAGTTTAAAATATCACATGAACTTAACCCACGGGATTGAACAAATCTACGCCTTTTTAGGTTTTGAAAAATCTTAATGAAAACTTTGTTCACAATATATAAACTTATAATAAAACAGCAGTGGGAACATACCTTTACCATGCCTCAAGATGAGAGGCGTGAAAAGAATAATGTAATGACAAATTTTCTACGGGCAATCATATTGGACTTAAAGATTCTTTCGGTTTCCAAACTTCTTTTTAGAAAATATTGGTTGGAGGTTCCTCTCGTAGTCTAAGAGTATCAATTCTTGAATTGCACTTCTGCCTCCTTTATTCCATGACCATGGCCCATCAAAGATTTAATGTCATTTCCTTGAGGCAAAAGTCCATCTATGTCTAACAACTCCCATGATGGAAACTCTTAGGTTGAGTGCTATGGAGTTTATGGTATATTAATCAATATTGTAAGAGAAGAGGACATCGGTGTACTTGTCAAGGGCTTGCATTATCACATTGATAAGGATGCGTCTTTAATAATTTTTAGTATTTTTAAATTATTGGTAAGTTTTTTTGTTTTTATAATGATAAATTAAATTTTGTTAAATAAATTTAATAAAAATTATATTTAAAGTAAGAAATAAAATCTCAATAATCTATAAATATGAAAAAATAAATAAATAATAATAATAATTGTATGTCATGGTTTGTTTGTCGCTCTACCCAAATGTTCATATCAACAAAAAAAATTGGCACCTTAATGTCGGCTCTTTGTCACACACTAGGGTAATAATGTATTCTAGGGGTTGAGTTGTTTGTCCATTAAAGTGGTATGTGAGTTGTGTTTCGGACGTTATGAAATAGTTCAAACCATATTTAGTCATGGTGTGGTATATATCCATTGAAGACATTATAGCAATCAAAGAACCATTCCTTAGCACAAAAGAATTATGAAGGATATACCCCTGGTGTACCTCTTATTGTGTGCACACCAAACATTGGGTAGCCAAGTCTGGAATGGATAGCTACTAAAAGCATCTAAGTAAGAAGCTCACTCTAAGGTGAAAGCTCTCAAACACCAATTCAACGATGATGAATTTTTTATTCTTAAAGAGATGAAGCAACGAAAGTAATGAAAATTCATGATAAAGTCATGATAAGAGAGTCGTTTATCATCACACTAACTCTCAAGTGGAAATGCAATGATGCACACACCTAAGGCATCCTAAGTGCTCTTACATGACCTTATGTGTTCAATTAGACACTAGTTATTTTAGTTAGTGTGATTTGGTCAAAGTTATTCAAAATTAAGCAAGTCATTTGTTTACCCCTATTTTTTTTAAATGTGGTTAGACATTTGCTTCATACATATAATAATCTTTTTTTTAATTAACAGCGAAGTTCCCCACAACCATGGGATGGTTCAGTCCTTTCCAATTTACTTAGCGACATGTCCACACAGCATAGCTATGTTTAACGTGTTATCAATGGCTAAGCTCCAACATCCTAGTTTTAAAGAAAAACCCAAAGACTACATACATACACATAATATATCTATCTACACTGGGAAAACCTATCATAACTCAGTATATTAACTAGCAGTGGGAATGGTCATCATTGGCTACTATCCACAAATATGCATTGACTCGTCACCGTTATTCAAGAAAAATCACTCCACCCAGAATAACTCGTTGGTGGTCTATAAGGAGATAGGCTTTCGTTCTTGCCATATACCTTTATGTATTGGGTCATTAACTTATTTCCTTGCGCTCAAAAAAGACGAGCTCTTAACCAAACAAAAAACAATTTTAAATCCTACTCCAAAACTAATACATATAATATATCTATATATATATCATACATATTATATAACTAATATACCTATTTATATAAAAAAATGTATATACATAAACTTCATATCCAATCTCCTCTCCATAACTAATATATATTGTATATACATCAACTTCATATCCAATCTCCTCTCCATTGAATCAAGCACGCCAAGGTTGCCCTCATGGCCCTGGATTTGGATTGGACACACCCTCTCATGACCCGGGATTTGGATTTGACACACTCTGGATTCCCGAATATAGCCTTAGTTAACCTCTGGACCCCTAGATCTGGATTTGACAATAACTCACTGCCCGTTCTACTACCCAAACCCATCATTCATGTTGGTTATGGATGGTCTCCATGATTAAGAGAAGATGGAATTATGTATAGCTTTGGGAAGCTCAAAATTGCGGTAGGTATCTTTTCTCGATTACCACGTGTCATTGTCTAGTGTCCATGAGTCTAACAAAAGCAACCCCTAAGGTTCTTTCTGTCATTTCGATGGATGAGGGATTATGACCTTTGGAATCTCTTTGTGCTCACAACATAACATGGCTGCAATGCTTCCAATGCTACTCTTTTAACCAAGTGGGTATCTTCCTTACACCTTTAGCTTTGAAGCTGACCACGGCATTTTAGCTGCTTTTTGGAAATTTTGATTTATTAGGCAGATCTTAACACTATTTTATGCCTGCTGAACCATTGCCTCATCATCATCAGTCTGCTCTGCTCTTCTCATTATTCAATTTCATACTGTCCGCAATTGGCTTCATAATGGCCACTGCCTTTTCTTCTGGGTATGCATTACTACTGATATTAGCCTTCTTATTGCTGATTTCGCCATGGTTTGTCAAGCAGAAGAACCCATACTATAAGTATGAACCACAGAGGATTGTTACAAAGCACTCAACTGTCAAAACTAGCAGTAGTACTGGAGGGTGGCTGCCGTTGCTATCATTGTTGCTTACTCTAGCAGCAATATACATATCATCTTGTTTAGGCAAAAGCCCACGTGTATCTGTGCGTGCAGCACCAGATTCATCCTCCATAGGATCTTCATGGGGCGTTGGAGCTTTGCTCGTCATGCTAATTCTCATCTTGTGGTGGCAAACTACAATGCAGCAGGGAGTCCACAGTTTGACAAGATATTGAAAAACGTGGGTTTTTCTCCTTGAAAAATCTGTGTATTTTGAGGATAAGTGAGCGTTTCAAGTTTATGGACAGAAGCGGAAGAGACCAAGCAATGAGAAATTATCATCAAATCCTTCTTTGGTAAAGGAGGAGATTTAGTATATATGCAGTCAGTCTTTTCATGTACGCTTATGTATTTCTTCTATATGAAGACATTGGTGAATATGTATAAATAAAAAAATACAGTAAGTGTTTTCCTGTAATTGTGAGTTCTTTATGATTAGATATGGTTAAAACAATTTGGCGACCTAGCAGTTTTTCTAATTTTATGGGAAATAATGTACTTATAAATATTTTCTGTAATGTATGAACAAATTATAGGATTAATAGCATTTATTAATCTATAATTCAAAGGTAAAATTTTATCTTAAAATTTAGAAGATGGATCTTTATTTTGGATTTATGAAATATGAAGAACAATTAAAAAAAAAGGTGTAAATATTTTGTGTTTCAAAATACAATTAGTTAATTTTTTAATATTAATTGTCCATGAATATTCTTTTTCATTTTAAATAAACATGTCATATATCTCTTCTACCAGGAAACTCCAAGCTTCCCTTCACACAAGTTACCAAGGTGAATTTTAGTGGGGTTGTAAATTTACTCATTAGTGTTTCACAGTGATTATTGGTTGTATTAGTCACAACCCTGAACCATATTAGATCTCTCTATTTTTGGAGACCATCCACTGTTACACTTTGTGATTTATGAAATCATTCCCTTCAAAAATAGCCTATACCATGAAATGGTCATTTAGCTTTTGTGTGCTCAGTGTTGGTGAAAGAAAGTAAGAACCCACTGAATTAAACCTTGATGGGTTTGAGCAAGTTGCAGTTCAAACCAAATGCAGAAGAAACGAGAAGAAAAAATAAAGGATATAAACAGTTGTTGAAAAAACTCTGACCAAGAATCTAAGGCCGCTTGTTGAAAGCACCTTTCACTTAATGGCGCAGAAGGATGGATGCATATAACATATCCATTTGTTGAAAGCACTTTTAACTTAATAGTCGAGGATGCATACAACATATTTAAATTCATTAAAAGTATTATGTTGCATTCAAACATAAATATTTAAATAAAATTAATATTTATCTAATAAAGATTTTACACTAAGTATAATATAAGACAAATTTAAAATATAATGTTCATAATGTTCATTTATTAAATATTCCATTGAGTATAATATTAGACAAATAGATACAATCACACTAGTGTATGCAATGAGCATTATTGTAATTGGAACGATTATTCTCCATAAAAAAATACTATTCTGAAATTTATCTCAAATCACCTTATTTATAAGGCAAACTACAATTCTGAAATTTATCTCAAATCACCTTATTTATAAGGCTTGGGATAAAACTCTTTACCTTTTAAATCCCTTTGATTAGATCTTTGGACACTAATAATCAATGTACATCAACATCCAATAGTGGATTTGACTATTGACCATCTTCCTCAAACATTATTCTCAACTATCAAATAGCTCCATTGACGTTGTCTCAAACTTCGCCTTGCTTGAATCATTTAACAATGGAATTTGGTGATCCAACATCGCCAACAATCTCCCACTTAGAAATTCACCAAGCTTTCGAGTCTTGATTTCAACTTTGTCCATCCTCTAGCCAAGAAACCCCAACTTGATTTGACAACATTTTCACTTATTAATTCACACACCCTCCGTTAATCCATCTACAACCATTTGATATGTATTGTAATACCTCAAGCAAATTTGTCCTAACTCGATTGCTTCTAGAACACAAGGCTATTGAATGTTAGACCTTGTGTGATACTTAGAATTCTTTGAAGGTGCAATGGCATTGTGACTGTCATAGTATATCATTGTCAACTTCCAATTGATAAGATTTGATTTCTTAGCCAATCAACAAAGCCATATCACTTCCTTTCATGCTTGTGTCACAACCATATATTTGGCCTCTATGCTCGCCAACACAATCGACATCTACCCCTTCTTGCACCGTGGAAATGCATCTCCAAGAAGTGAGAAGGTATACCGTATAATCAATCTTCAAACATCAATATCACTAACCCAATGAACATTACTATTTGATATATCTAACCAACTCATGTTTTTAGTACCAATAGTTTACATACCAAAGACATAAATCCCTCATTCCCACAAGTATTAAAAGATGTTTCACCGTAGTATAATGCTCCAACCCAAGTTTAGTTATAAATCAACTAACCACTCCCACTTCATAGAGAATGTATGGACTAGTGCAAATCATGGCATACATCAATATTTTGAATGCACTTTTGATATGGAGCTCATCTCATTTGATCAAAATCTCTAATTTGGATTCGGTCTTTATCTCCTTGAACCATCTCAAATTCTTATCGATCAAAGTTAGCATAGGTTTGTAAAGCTTCATCTCAAATTTCTCCAAGATATCCCATTGGTACTTCGCTTAAGTCAAGAAAACCTTCTTGTACTTCTTGTCACTCATCATTGATATATCCCTAAGTAGTAGTATTGTATTTGATCTAGGTCTTTATCTAGAATCGAAATACTTTTACTAGACAAACAAGCTCTACATAGAGGTGGAGAAGTACATAAAAATTCAATCGCTTACAATGTTGCATAACTACCAAACAAGAAGAAAGGCCTATACACATCGTTGCTTATTCCTCAATAGCCATGGGAGTTTGTATCCATGTATGTTCAAACAATTCTACCAACAATGCAGCATAATCTTGATTCTATTTTTGTTATTGTTGACATGGTCTTGAAGATGTAAATCCCTAGGTCATGTAAGAAAGCAGATTTGGCACAACATATAACAAAATTCTTCTTTGCTCATGAATGTGTCAATTTATATTGCTAACAATCATTGTCACAAACTGTGATCTCAAATTCATCACTAATTTCTAGAAGTCCCTTCGGAGTATGTTGGACACAAGGCTAGATGTGTCACTAGCTTTTCACAATCAACAAATATATTCTTCACTTACTACACATGTGCAACCTAGGATGAAAATCTAGGATTCATACCATTGAGTTACAAGAGAGCTCAATGCAACATAGTCCCTTTGAAGTTTGTTGTGGATTTCAACCTATACCATCAATTAGCACAATTATCTGGCACCATCAACCATAAGCACTTTTGCATCAATGTAGAATGAGACAGGAAAAGAACGAAGTTCATTAAACGCATCAGCAATGTTTAGCACCAAATCGAGGAATTCTAACATGTCTTACTAACAAGGATAATCAGAGCCAATGCAAACAATGCATATTAGAAAACTTCTTAGTGGGGGATAAGGTTTGGCTTCAAACCTAGAGGGACCACTTGAAAGGTCAACACTATAAACTAGGTCCACTATAATGTGGCCCATACATTATCATGTAACAATGTGTTGACAATGCTTTCAAACTTGATTTGCCACCCTATCTTGGCCTACAACTTATTCTTAATGTTGAACTTTATGGCCTTATAGTGCACCTCTTCTTAAGCAAGCCAATGTGCATTTGAACCTCCCATGGACATAGATCATGTGTTTGGATCACAAGAATAATCAGATTAGATTATTAACATGACGACCAAACATACTAGGAGCTAGGTCATTCCATTATTCCGAATCGTCAAGGCGAGGCGATTCCCCACACAAGCTAAGTAGTTCACTCTAGATCAAATGCACCAGAGGTTTACTCACTTGCTTAATTGTCGAATGGGAATTGAATCCTCCAAGGACCATGCACATGTAATGGGGACCATTGCTAAACAAAGGGGGGAGGGGGTGTTTGATTTGTGCCCTAATGGAAATTTGATGTCCCTATGTCAACACCAAGATTAAAATTCGGACAAGGACAAAGACTAGGTTGTGCCATACTCGTTATGGGACAATCCCAATCATGCACTTGTGTTAGGCCCCACATTTGTGTTAACTCCCAACACCTAGAACCCTTAGCCACCACAACAACATGGTAAACCACCTCAACAATAGAAAATAGTTGAGTTGACCTATGCAAGTGGAGAGATGGGGTGATGAAAGTTGACCAAGTGATTAGGAAACTCACGCATAAATCAGCAATCAATTTTGATCATGTCAACATGTGTTAATTGACTTGATGAAAAGGAACTAGGTGGTGATCAACCTCTTAGGAACTGCCTTAATGAAGCATTGTTTATTTATTATTGTATAAACATTATATCATTGTTTATTTGTACTTCTTAGCAAGATAGAGTTTCACATCTCTTCATTAAGCACTTGCTTGACTAGCTCACACAACCTTCCTCCAGAAGGTTAGAGCATACAAAGTTACTATACAATGCTATCAGTGACAATGCTCAATTTTGTAGGACTTTGTGATAGTAATAGATTTCTATAACATTGAGGCAAAACTCACGTCATACTCTTACACTCTTTGGAATGACTTTGGAAGTTTTTCGACTCATTATTGCATAATCATGTAGATAAGTAGTGTTGCACTAAGACATCACACTCAATCTCAAGTTTATGCTATTGTGAAATCTTGTTATTGTTAACTTAAGCATGTTGATTAATTATTTGCAAATTGCAAATTGCAAATTGCAAATTATGCTTTATATAAGATGTGTTTGTTTCCCTTGCATAACAACACTAGACAATACTATGTTAGTATTATCAATTAATATATTATTGTGCAACGTATCTCCCTCACAAGATTTAAACATTTGCTTTCATGCCATTTTGTGATATTCATTGTTAAATTGTCTCATTACTACATTGCACTATCATTTGCGTAGACCCTTCAAATATACCGAAGTATCTACGTAGATCTAAATAGAATGTATTTTCTTCGAGTCCTCAATCCTCTTGCAATGGAGCAAAAAGCATTGGTATTGGACCACTGTTAAAATTGGAGTTAGAGAGGAAAGGGTTCGCTAGATTTAGAGGTGCACCAAATCTGGCAGGGGACCCACCAAGAGGGGTCCAAATTTAATTAACCCTTCTCATGCTTAGATGGCTTAGGGAAAATTATTTTTTCCTATAGTCATAAGGAAATCAATCTGAACCCTCCATTCAAATCTAATCTCAACCATTGAGATGTTTGGTGGGCCCAAGTCGATTTGCCAAGGGTGAAATAGGGTTTTGGGGCT
>JZKD02S1673028.1:0-10305 GCA_000966675.3 Picea glauca | reverse complement strand
TAGTCCACCTTACATTGAATGACCACATTCTCATATATTAAATGACTTCCACTAATAATACATAACCACATTCCCATTGGGTACCTCCCTAGGTATCCCATATTACCTCCATAGGTATACTACATTCCATCCCCCTTCACATGTTTCGTCCTCGAAACACGAGAAGAAACCATATAATATGATCAACTAAACAACATAGCCAACTGGTACCAAGTACGACCATCCTTCCATCCCATTTGAAGTTGAACATGATGTCCATCTGTTGCCTTGCCACCCTGATAGTGCTCTGCATCATGTCGGGGTTTCCATGGGATTGTTTCTGTACCTAATCTCTTCCCGTAGTGCTAGGAGTCCTCCATGCACCTTTTCACCTTCTCTTGATTGGTTCTTTATGGTTTTCTCTTGGTGCATAAATGTGTTGATTGTCATGCCCTTTCCTGGATGACTGTTGTGCTTCTATATGACGTGGATGGTGATATACAACAATTGTAGGAATATGTTCATTTTTCTTCAAATCTGCAACACATTGTGCCTTTGAGTCAATGATCTCTTTAGCTTCCTGACTGTGTCCTTCCTGTGGTTTTGCTTCATCTCCTTCTGTAGACTCTGCCTCCGATTCAACTTTAGACTCGACAATAACTTATTTGCTGGTCACCGTGGGCCCATCTTTTTGACTAAGAGACACATCTTGCAATGTGATTTTCTTTTTCTTGTACCAAAGCTTTAGAAACTTTTTTTTTCACATTAATATTAACTGTACCAACTGATTCCATCCAAGGATAGCCCAAAATAATATCTTCATGAGCCATATTTATAGCATGAAAATCAGAATGCAACACATATTTGTCCATGGTGATCTTCAAATCTTTAAAAATTTGAAAATTTTCACCTCAACCTGTGTGCTGTGAATATTTTTTGCAGGAACTTGCAATCTATTAATCAAATGAATATTGATAAAATTTTGTTTGCAACTAGGGTTAATAGAAACAATGACATTTTCTTTATGAATACAACCATGAACTTGTAATATAGGTTTTCCACATGAAAATAAACTCTTGGTGATGTCTTTGTCCTTACTCTTTGTATGAGACCACTTGTCTAAAAACAATTTTTCAAGTGCTTCCTCAGAAAGTGACATCCACTTATAATGGTGAAATGATTTCCACCATATGAAAGCATCATCTTTGAAACCCCAATGTACAAAATATTTCCACTTCCCTTTCCATAATGACTTGTGAGATTGTATAAATTCTTCAATACTGGGGCCATCATCTCTTCCAGTAAAAAATATCATGCTTGGAATAAATCTTCAATAAAAACTAGGGTGTAGAAATAACTTACTGCAGAAAATCATAGTTTTTTTCGGAAAAACCCTGAAAAACGGTTGAATTTAAAATGCTCATAACTTTACTTCCCAGACTCTGTTTCAATTGATTTTATTTTTTGAAATTGAGTATTTTTTCGAGAGAAATTCAAATATCCAATTATTTTTTCCAAATTCAGCTCAGAAAACTTCAGATCTGAACCTGAAGTACACCACCCTCTTTTTCCCTAGAAAAAATCTGAAAAAAAGCAAACAATTCTTCCTTTCTTTGGCCAAGGAAAGTGCTCTGATACCATTTGTTAAGTACCTGAATAGCTCCGAAGATAAATCTTAAAATAAACCCACAATATTAACAAGAAAAACACAAACAATTCACCAAAACACTGAACACAAGAAATAGTCAAAACCCTTGAGGTAGGGTAACACCATATATTAATCCTTAAGGAATGATAACACTCCTCAAACAATGCTTGATACATTCACAATATTCTTCACTATGTTTCATTACATTGCTTACATTTTTCTATATAGCTCTCTCTATCTCCTAGGAACCTTCTAGAGAGCCTTCTCACATTTATTACATCTAACTACCATAGTGGGCCTTTATTAATATAGTGGACCTAGTCCACCTTATATTGAATGACCACATTCTCATATATTAAATGACTTCCACTAATAATACATAACCACATTCCCATTGGGTACCTCCCTAGGTACCTCATATTACCTCCATATGTATACTACAACAAAACTGGCCATATCTCTGTTTGAGACTGTTTCCCCCACCCCTGCAAGTTCATCCTTGACTTGCGTAAATCTGGTGAGGTAGGAAACCACTGATTCAAATTTTTCCATCTTGATATTTCTCAACTTGTCTTTGAGCACAAGCTTCCTAGCTTCACTCGTACTCTGGTACAACCCTATAATCGATGTCCACATCTCCTTTGCTGTCTTTTTTCCTGCAAGGTGAGGTATGATGTGGTCCTTGACTCCCTCAAGGATAATCCTTTTAGCCTTAACATCCTTCTTGCTGTGCTGGGCCAACTACTGAGGATCTGCTGGAGTGGTTGGTGGGTTGTCCACGAATTCTCAAACTCCCTGCTTCTCAAAAACAATTCCAATTCTTTCTTTCCAAGAGAAAAATTGGAGGCCCCATCAAAACGGTCTTCAAACCTTAGCCCCACCTAGGCCATTCCGCTGTCCAAGGGCGCAGACTCTAACTTGTCTTGCCAGAGACCCTAGTGCACTAGTTGGGTTGAACTCTTTGTGGCTGAGAAACTGTTCCTGAAGTTGAAACAATGAATGTTGGTCTTTAATTAGAGGCTAAGCTCTAATACCATGTTAAATCTCATGAAAAATTAGAACATAGTTGCAGATTCAACAAAAATAAAGAGCATAATTGAACTTCAAATTAAAAATCTGAAGATGCTGATTTTTCCTAACAATCTAATGCAGTGGAAAATAAACACATAAAGACACAAGCATTCACATAGAATATACTCAATTATTTTTGGTCAAATGATTATGGAAAAACCCAACTGGGAAAATCGATCTTCAACTTGTTGATTTGTTTTTATTTCAGCAAGGGATATCTTCAGAAATTTTACATTTGCTGTTACAAAGAACTCCTTGAGGAAAAATCTCTACCTTCAACAACCTCACAGCCCTGACACTCCCTTTATCTTCTCACTACTTGATTGTTGGGTGCGCCATACGACATGTACGGCCTTGCTGTATGGCCTAGGTTGCGTTGCCTAGCTGCTGGGTGCACTGTACAGTCTGTATGACCCAAATCACGCCTAGAACTGGCTGTTACTTGTTGGTTGAGTGTAGGAACGACTGACTGAGTGAAATGGAGGCTGTGCGGCCTCTTCCTGAGCTGTTGAAGCTTTCCTTGTCGCTGAAACCTGCTACTCTGAGCTGTTGAAGCCACCTCACCAAGTCGACTTGTGCAAAATCAGCCCCAAAACCCTATTTCACCCTTGGCAAATCGACTTGGGCCCACCAAACATCTCAATGGTTGAGATTAGATTTGAATGGAGGGTTCAGATTGATTTCCTTATGACTATAGGAAAAAATAATTTTCCCTAAGCCATCTAAGCATGAGAAGGGTTAATTAAATTTGGACCCCTCTTGGTGGGTCCCCTGCCAGATTTGGTGCACCTCTAAATCTAGCGAACCCTTTCCTCTCTAACTCCAATTTTAACAGTGGTCCAATACCAATGCTTTTTGCTCCATTGCAAGAGGATTGAGGACTCGAAGAAAATACATTCTATTTAGATCTACGTAGATACTTCGGTATATTTGAAGGGTCTACGCAAATGATAGTGCAATGTAGTAATGAGACAATTTAACAATGAATATCACAAAATGGCATGAAAGCAAATGTTTAAATCTTGTGAGGGAGATACGTTGCACAATAATATATTAATTGATAATACTAACATAGTATTGTCTAGTGTTGTTATGCAAGGGAAACAAACACATCTTATATAAAGCATAATTTGCAATTTGCAATTTGCAATTTGCAAATAATTAATCAACATGCTTAAGTTAACAATAACAAGATTTCACAATAGCATAAACTTGAGATTGAGTGTGATGTCTTAGTGCAACACTACTTATCTACATGATTATGCAATAATGAGTCGAAAAACTTCCAAAGTCATTCCAAAGAGTGTAAGAGTATGACGTGAGTTTTGCCTCAATGTTATAGAAATCTATTACTATCACAAAGTCCTACAAAATTGAGCATTGTCACTGATAGCATTGTATAGTAACTTTGTATGCTCTAACCTTCTGGAGGAAGGTTGTGTGAGCTAGTCAAGCAAGTGCTTAATGAAGAGATGTGAAACTCTATCTTGCTAAGAAGTACAAATAAACAATGATATAATGTTTATACAATAATAAATAAACAATGCTTCATTAAGGCAGTTCCTAAGAGGTTGATCACCACCTAGTTCCTTTTCATCAAGTCAATTAACACATGTTGACATGATCAAAATTGATTGCTGATTTATGCGTGAGTTTCCTAATCACTTGGTCAACTTTCATCACCCCATCTCTCCACTTGCATAGGTCAACTCAACTATTTTCTATTGTTGAGGTGGTTTACCATGTTGTTGTGGTGGCTAAGGGTTCTAGGTGTTGGGAGTTAACACAAATGTGGGGCCTAACACAAGTGCATGATTGGGATTGTCCCATAACGAGTATGGCACAACCTAGTCTTTGTCCTTGTCCGAATTTTAATCTTGGTGTTGACATAGGGACATCAAATTTCCATTAGGGCACAAATCAAACACCCCCTCCCCCCTTTGTTTAGCAATGGTCCCCATTACATGTGCATGGTCCTTGGAGGATTCAATTCCCATTCGACAATTAAGCAAGTGAGTAAACCTCTGGTGCATTTGATCTAGAGTGAACTACTTAGCTTGTGTGGGGAATCGCCTCGCCTTGACGATTCGGAATAATGGAATGACCTAGCTCCTAGTATGTTTGGTCGTCATGTTAATAATCTAATCTGATTATTCTTGTGATCCAAACACATGATCTATGTCCATGGGAGGTTCAAATGCACATTGGCTTGCTTAAGAAGAGGTGCACTATAAGGCCATAAAGTTCAACATTAAGAATAAGTTGTAGGCCAAGATAGGGTGGCAAATCAAGTTTGAAAGCATTGTCAACACATTGTTACATGATAATGTATGGGCCACATTATAGTGGACCTAGTTTATAGTGTTGACCTTTCAAGTGGTCCCTCTAGGTTTGAAGCCAAACCTTATCCCCCACTAAGAAGTTTTCTAATATGCATTGTTTGCATTGGCTCTGATTATCCTTGTTAGTAAGACATGTTAGAATTCCTCGATTTGGTGCTAAACATTGCTGATGCGTTTAATGAACTTCGTTCTTTTCCTGTCTCATTCTACATTGATGCAAAAGTGCTTATGGTTGATGGTGCCAGATAATTGTGCTAATTGATGGTATAGGTTGAAATCCACAACAAACTTCAAAGGGACTATGTTGCATTGAGCTCTCTTGTAACTCAATGGTATGAATCCTAGATTTTCATCCTAGGTTGCACATGTGTAGTAAGTGAAGAATATATTTGTTGATTGTGAAAAGCTAGTGACACATCTAGCCTTGTGTCCAACATACTCCGAAGGGACTTCTAGAAATTAGTGATGAATTTGAGATCACAGTTTGTGACAATGATTGTTAGCAATATAAATTGACACATTCATGAGCAAAGAAGAATTTTGTTATATGTTGTGCCAAATCTGCTTTCTTACATGACCTAGGGATTTACATCTTCAAGACCATGTCAACAATAACAAAAATAGAATCAAGATTATGCTGCATTGTTGGTAGAATTGTTTGAACATACATGGATACAAACTCCCATGGCTATTGAGGAATAAGCAACGATGTGTATAGGCCTTTCTTCTTGTTTGGTAGTTATGCAACATTGTAAGCGATTGAATTTTTATGTACTTCTCCACCTCTATGTAGAGCTTGTTTGTCTAGTAAAAGTATTTCGATTCTAGATAAAGACCTAGATCAAATACAATACTACTACTTAGGGATATATCAATGATGAGTGACAAGAAGTACAAGAAGGTTTTCTTGACTTAAGCGAAGTACCAATGGGATATCTTGGAGAAATTTGAGATGAAGCTTTACAAACCTATGCTAACTTTGATCGATAAGAATTTGAGATGGTTCAAGGAGATAAAGACCGAATCCAAATTAGAGATTTTGATCAAATGAGATGAGCTCCATATCAAAAGTGCATTCAAAATATTGATGTATGCCATGATTTGCACTAGTCCATACATTCTCTATGAAGTGGGAGTGGTTAGTTGATTTATAACTAAACTTGGGTTGGAGCATTATACTACGGTGAAACATCTTTTAATACTTGTGGGAATGAGGGATTTATGTCTTTGGTATGTAAACTATTGGTACTAAAAACATGAGTTGGTTAGATATATCAAATAGTAATGTTCATTGGGTTAGTGATATTGATGTTTGAAGATTGATTATACGGTATACCTTCTCACTTCTTGGAGATGCATTTCCACGGTGCAAGAAGGGGTAGATGTCGATTGTGTTGGCGAGCATAGAGGCCAAATATATGGTTGTGACACAAGCATGAAAGGAAGTGATATGGCTTTGTTGATTGGCTAAGAAATCAAATCTTATCAATTGGAAGTTGACAATGATATACTATGACAGTCACAATGCCATTGCACCTTCAAAGAATTCTAAGTATCACACAAGGTCTAACATTCAATAGCCTTGTGTTCTAGAAGCAATCGAGTTAGGACAAATTTGCTTGAGGTATTACAATACATATCAAATGGTTGTAGATGGATTAACGGAGGGTGTGTGAATTAATAAGTGAAAATGTTGTCAAATCAAGTTGGGGTTTCTTGGCTAGAGGATGGACAAAGTTGAAATCAAGACTCGAAAGCTTGGTGAATTTCTAAGTGGGAGATTGTTGGCGATGTTGGATCACCAAATTCCATTGTTAAATGATTCAAGCAAGGCGAAGTTTGAGACAACGTCAATGGAGCTATTTGATAGTTGAGAATAATGTTTGAGGAAGATGGTCAATAGTCAAATCCACTATTGGATGTTGATGTACATTGATTATTAGTGTCCAAAGATCTAATCAAAGGGATTTAAAAGGTAAAGAGTTTTATCCCAAGCCTTATAAATAAGGTGATTTGAGATAAATTTCAGAATTGTAGTTTGCCTTATAAATAAGGTGATTTGAGATAAATTTCAGAATAGTATTTTTTTATGGAGAATAATCGTTCCAATTACAATAATGCTCATTGCATACACTAGTGTGATTGTATCTATTTGTCTAATATTATACTCAATGGAATATTTAATAAATGAACATTATGAACATTATATTTTAAATTTGTCTTATATTATACTTAGTGTAAAATCTTTATTAGATAAATATTAATTTTATTTAAATATTTATGTTTGAATGCAACATAATACTTTTAATGAATTTAAATATGTTGTATGCATCCTCGACTATTAAGTTAAAAGTGCTTTCAACAAATGGATATGTTATATGCATCCATCCTTCTGCGCCATTAAGTGAAAGGTGCTTTCAACAAGCGGCCTTAGATTCTTGGTCAGAGTTTTTTCAACAACTGTTTATATCCTTTATTTTTTCTTCTCGTTTCTTCTGCATTTGGTTTGAACTGCAACTTGCTCAAACCCATCAAGGTTTAATTCAGTGGGTTCTTACTTTCTTTCACCAACACTGAGCACACAAAAGCTAAATGACCATTTCATGGTATAGGCTATTTTTGAAGGGAATGATTTCATAAATCACAAAGTGTAACAGTGGATGGTCTCCAAAAATAGAGAGATCTAATATGGTTCAGGGTTGTGACTAATACAACCAATAATCACTGTGAAACACTAATGAGTAAATTTACAACCCCACTAAAATTCACCTTGGTAACTTGTGTGAAGGGAAGCTTGGAGTTTCCTGGTAGAAGAGATATATGACATGTTTATTTAAAATGAAAAAGAATATTCATGGACAATTAATATTAAAAAATTAACTAATTGTATTTTGAAACACAAAATATTTACACCTTTTTTTTTAATTGTTCTTCATATTTCATAAATCCAAAATAAAGATCCATCTTCTAAATTTTAAGATAAAATTTTACCTTTGAATTATAGATTAATAAATGCTATTAATCCTATAATTTGTTCATACATTACAGAAAATATTTATAAGTACATTATTTCCCATAAAATTAGAAAAACTGCTAGGTCGCCAAATTGTTTTAACCATATCTAATCATAAAGAACTCACAATTACAGGAAAACACTTACTGTATTTTTTTATTTATACATATTCACCAATGTCTTCATATAGAAGAAATACATAAGCGTACATGAAAAGACTGACTGCATATATACTAAATCTCCTCCTTTACCAAAGAAGGATTTGATGATAATTTCTCATTGCTTGGTCTCTTCCGCTTCTGTCCATAAACTTGAAACGCTCACTTATCCTCAAAATACACAGATTTTTCAAGGAGAAAAACCCACGTTTTTCAATATCTTGTCAAACTGTGGACTCCCTGCTGCATTGTAGTTTGCCACCACAAGATGAGAATTAGCATGACGAGCAAAGCTCCAACGCCCCATGAAGATCCTATGGAGGATGAATCTGGTGCTGCACGCACAGATACACGTGGGCTTTTGCCTAAACAAGATGATATGTATATTGCTGCTAGAGTAAGCAACAATGATAGCAACGGCAGCCACCCTCCAGTACTACTGCTAGTTTTGACAGTTGAGTGCTTTGTAACAATCCTCTGTGGTTCATACTTATAGTATGGGTTCTTCTGCTTGACAAACCATGGCGAAATCAGCAATAAGAAGGCTAATATCAGTAGTAATGCATACCCAGAAGAAAAGGCAGTGGCCATTATGAAGCCAATTGCGGACAGTATGAAATTGAATAATGAGAAGAGCAGAGCAGACTGATGATGATGAGGCAATGGTTCAGCAGGCATAAAATAGTGTTAAGATCTGCCTAATAAATCAAAATTTCCAAAAAGCAGCTAAAATGCCGTGGTCAGCTTCAAAGCTAAAGGTGTAAGGAAGATACCCACTTGGTTAAAAGAGTAGCATTGGAAGCATTGCAGCCATGTTATGTTGTGAGCACAAAGAGATTCCAAAGGTCATAATCCCTCATCCATCGAAATGACAGAAAGAACCTTAGGGGTTGCTTTTGTTAGACTCATGGACACTAGACAATGACACGTGGTAATCGAGAAAAGATACCTACCGCAATTTTGAGCTTCCCAAAGCTATACATAATTCCATCTTCTCTTAATCATGGAGACCATCCATAACCAACATGAATGATGGGTTTGGGTAGTAGAACGGGCAGTGAGTTATTGTCAAATCCAGATCTAGGGGTCCAGAGGTTAACTAAGGCTATATTCGGGAATCCAGAGTGTGTCAAATCCAAATCCCGGGTCATGAGAGGGTGTGTCCAATCCAAATCCAGGGCCATGAGGGCAACCTTGGCGTGCTTGATTCAATGGAGAGGAGATTGGATATGAAGTTGATGTATATACAATATATATTAGTTATGGAGAGGAGATTGGATATGAAGTTTATGTATATACATTTTTTTATATAAATAGGTATATTAGTTATATAATATGTATGATATATATATAGATATATTATATGTATTAGTTTTGGAGTAGGATTTAAAATTGTTTTTTGTTTGGTTAAGAGCTCGTCTTTTTTGAGCGCAAGGAAATAAGTTAATGACCCAATACATAAAGGTATATGGCAAGAACGAAAGCCTATCTCCTTATAGACCACCAACGAGTTATTCTGGGTGGAGTGATTTTTCTTGAATAACGGTGACGAGTCAATGCATATTTGTGGATAGTAGCCAATGATGACCATTCCCACTGCTAGTTAATATACTGAGTTATGATAGGTTTTCCCAGTGTAGATAGATATATTATGTGTATGTATGTAGTCTTTGGGTTTTTCTTTAAAACTAGGATGTTGGAGCTTAGCCATTGATAACACGTTAAACATAGCTATGCTGTGTGGACATGTCGCTAAGTAAATTGGAAAGGACTGAACCATCCCATGGTTGTGGGGAACTTCGCTGTTAATTAAAAAAAAGATTATTATATGTATGAAGCAAATGTCTAACCACATTTAAAAAAAATAGGGGTAAACAAATGACTTGCTTAATTTTGAATAACTTTGACCAAATCACACTAACTAAAATAACTAGTGTCTAATTGAACACATAAGGTCATGTAAGAGCACTTAGGATGCCTTAGGTGTGTGCATCATTGCATTTCCACTTGAGAGTTAGTGTGATG
Organism: Picea glauca; assembly: GCA_000966675.3. Taxonomy (NCBI): domain Eukaryota; kingdom Viridiplantae; phylum Streptophyta; class Pinopsida; order Pinales; family Pinaceae; genus Picea; species Picea glauca. The sequence continues at coordinate 69 of JZKD02S1673028.1, read as the reverse complement.
ATAAACGACTCTCTTATCATGACTTTATCATGAATTTTCATTACTTTCGTTGCTTCATCTCTTTAAGAA
>JZKD02S1673027.1:1195926-1256659 GCA_000966675.3 Picea glauca | reverse complement strand
ATATATATCAAATAATAACCTTAAATTTGGATTTGAAATAAAAATATCTTAATTTTGGATTGGAAACAAATATATTTTTTGATGCAGTAATCCTGTGGGCAAAGCACGTAACAATTGCTTCCTTTTACAGGAATTGTTGTTGCATGAAATAAACGAGTCTCTGAAGAAAAAGGTGAGACAATGTGTCATCTAGTCACATATTTGTATTCGTATTTACTATTATGAATTCGCTGAAACGAAAAGATGATCGGTCTTTTCAGCTTTCCGAAACAGATGGAAGAAATGTAGATCCTTCTCTCACAATCAGCACGTGTGCTCAAGAAAATTCAAATCGCCTGGATTGTGAACCCACGCTGCAGATTGGGTATATTCCTGGCTACTACTTGCACTTTTCAAACTTAAATCGTGATCAACCAATTTCAATTTAACCCGCAAAACCAAGAAATGGCTCATCAACACTTGTTATAATACACCGACCACTCGTTATAATGTTTATGTTTATGTGTCTACGGGAGCAGATATGAGCCTGTGCCTCCTGATAGCATCGGCCCTCATCATCCGCCGCACAACCAATACATGCAAGGGTGGTGGTGGTGGGTGTAATTCTCATTTCAAAACTACATAAACCAAATCATGGTAACTTTCGAGTCTGTGATTATATTAACATGTTACCTCCGTGCTTTGTATTTTTAAGTGTATAGCTGGGGGTAAAAAAAAGGTATAGTAGTAGGCTTTATTTTATCTAGATTGGTATCACATACACTTAGCATTATGGGTCTTTGTTAGTAAGTCAACTTTTTTATGGCACATGCTATGCATACCCAAAAGGCACTTGTCATGTTAGATATATTTTAATTTTGAATTTTTATATTTAGGTAGATAAAAATAATCATAAAAATAAAGTAAAATGAATTTATTTTCATTTAGAATATTATAATTATTTTTTTTTTATATTTTTTATTATAATAGTTTATTTTTGTTTTTAATTTATTTCAATTATTTTTTCTTTAATCATTATTATATTATATTACAAACTTTATCCATACATAGATACTAGGATATGGAATGCATTTCACAACATTTTTATTCCCTTACTATTATGTATACATTTGAAAAATTATAATTATATATATATATATATATATATAAAAAAAGAGTTCTATTGTTATTCTATTAGGAATCGAGTGAAACTTTCTATTACATGTGGATCATAAGTGTAATGATCTCTTTGAAATCAAAATAGGACCATAGATAGTTTTTTTTCTATACGAGATTTCATCAAGAAGTAAAATATCTACATAATACATATTATGACGATTTCAAAAATATCAAAAAAGGATCAACTATAGTGTTCCATGTTAGAAGATATAGAACTTATCTGCAGAGACAAGAGATCCTTCGACAAGTTCTTCATAATAGAGCCAAGCAATATTTTTCTTTAAGGCCTTCTTTGATAAGATGTCATCTTCTTTGTTGTATTGCCTATGAATATGCATAAATTTGATAGAATCAAATTGGTCCTTTAATCTCCCTATCTCGTCCTTCCAGGAATTGAGATATAGCAGATTCAAATTGGACTTTGTATTTATCCAATCAATAGTGACCTTTGAATCTCCAACAACCATCATCTTTTTAATGGAAAGTCTAGACGAAAGTCATAATAGTCCCCATGAACCCAGTAGTTCAACTTTCATATTATTTCCATTGCCTCCTGCAAAATAAGCTTTGACAAGGTGGTTTGGAGTGATTTTCAAGTAAATTCCAATGCCACCGACATGGTCAACAACTACTCCATCAAAAAAACCAATTGGAGTATCATCAAAGAAGATTGGATTTAAAATATATTCAAATCTGTCCTCTTCTGCAATATCTGTGTAATCTTTGATTGAAAGGATAATTTTAGTGACTATCATAGAGTCCCGTTTGTTCCAGTTTTCAAATAAAATTTTATTTCTGAATTTCCATATTCCCCATATCACCAAGAAGGGAATATGTCTCATATTTGGAAATTGTAAGAACCAATACTTCAAGTTTTCCTCTATAGAGGAACAATTCTAGTGTCCCGTAATGTTTACATATTTCACAACTTAAAACCATATATTTTTTGTTGTGAGACAATCCACAAAAAGATGAGTCGTGGATTCTTCATCTCTTAAACAAAGACTACAAACTGATGGTCCAATACCTCCTCTTTTTTTATAATTCACATGAGAAAGAATGCAATCCTTCAAACACAACCACATAAAGAAAATAATCTTGACTGGTATGTTAACTTTCCAGATAGCTTTGTACCCCCATCTTCTTTCATCCATAAGATTTAAGAAAGAAATGGACTGATAAGCTAAATTTGTTGTAACATCACTTGTCGATCTGTTCCATGACCAAAAAATCTTATCGCTTGTATTATTTAATTGAATACCACTGTTCTTTAAGATTGTAGCAAAATCATCCCATTCTGTTTTCATCCCACCTGTCAGTCCAAGCTTAATTGACTCATACCACCTTTGGTTTGATCCAGTTTCGACTAAGATAATTGCCTGTGCTATAGAAATATGTTTAAATTATTTAAGTACTGGATTAGTGGACCTGACAATTTAAAAGAAGAATTGCAGTCAATAAAAGGATCGAATCCAATATAACTCGTTTACTAGAACCAATCGCCCATGCTAGCCATCTTTTGATGATAAGAAAAGAAAACATATAATTTTTCCAGATGATAAAAGTTCCCTGGAGTTTTTGATCTTCTCTTCGAAGCCAAGATATTAAGTCTACACCTTTTAAATATTTCTTTCTTAGAATTATATTCCATAGACGTTTTCCAAATAATCCTCTCGAGCAAGACTTTGCAACCAAAGATTGAGCAAACCAAGAAATATTTTTAATGCCCCATCCTCCATAATCTTTTGGCCTGGCAATATTTTGCCATTTTGTTAGGTGGTATCCTGTTCTTTTTTTCCTTTCTTTCCAAATGAAGTTTTAAATAAGTAGTTGTATTCGGTGGAGAATGGAAGAGGGAAGCTTAACAAGACTAAGAAAATAAACATGAATACTCTACATAACTGATTTGGCTAAAGTGAGTCTGCCTCCTAAAGAAAGCCAATGAAAAGTCTAGTTCTCAATCCTCTTTTCGATCTTTTGAATAACAAAATCCAGTAATTCACCTTATAGTTGTTTGGTTTAAGGAAAAAGCCTAAATATTTCATTCCCTGATCAAGGCTCACAAACTGAATATTAAATGTTGTCATCAGACTTTGCTCCAGTCTTTGGTCTATGTTTTGAACAAGGAAACACGACTTCTGGCAGTTTACAACCATCTCAGATGCAGCAAAGCAAAAATTAGTTAGGATAGATTTAAATGAAATCCAATATTTGAGCTTACTAGCTCCTAAAATGAGCCTTTCATCAACAAAAAAGTGATGTGTGATGAAAGTGCCAAAAACTACTTTAATTCCCTGAAACGTTCATGAATTCACAACTTGTTTCATTTGTCTACTTAGACACTCAACAAACAAAAGGAATAATAATGGGGACAAAGGAAAACCTTGACGTAATCCTCAATGGCTTTTGAAGAATTCAGTTGGAACTCCATTTACGAGGACTTCCATATTGACAGATGTGATACAAGCCATGATCCATTGTGAAACCATCCAATTTAATCCAATCTGAACTAGCACTAATCTAAGAAATTGCCAGCTCACTTTATCATAGGCCTTCTTTAAATCCAACCTCAAAATAATTGTACTTAGTTTCTTTGTCTTTGTTGTGTGCAAACATTCTTGTGTAATTCCAACAACATCAAAGATCAACATGTCCTTAAGAAATCCAAATTGTTCAAAGGAGATGCAAGAGGCCAGTTTGTCTTTGATTCGGGAAGCTATGATTTTAGAAATTATTTTATAGACAAAATATCACATAGCAATAGGTTTGAAGTCATTGAAAGTGTCTAGCTTTCTAACTTTTGGAATTAGAGTGAAAAAAGTAGCATTAAGTGCCCTTGGAATATAACCTGTACACCTAGATTCCTCAACAACTTTGAGTAAATCCTCTCCCATAATGTCGAAGAAGGTCTGAAAAAGTTCACGTGTCCAACCATTTGGACCATGAATTTTTTCTTTTGTCATTTTGCTAACTGTTTCTTGGACCATCTCAATTGTGACAACTTTACTAATCTCATCATTGTCTGCATCATTGAAGAAGCGGGGAACATTCTTGAGTACATTTACTTGGAGAGAAGTGTCTTCAGAGTCAGAAGCGTTATACAGTGCTTTAAAATTTTTATAGGCAATCTCCTTAATCTCTGCTTTAGTTGATTTTTGATTCCCATCCTCATTAGATATGTCCCAAATGGTGTTTTGAAATCTTCTTTATGTGGCAAATTTATGAAAAAAATTAGTTCTTTTATCTCCTTTCGCGATCCATATAGCTCGACTCCTGAACCTCTCGATGGATTCTTTAGTAGTAAGAATTGAATCTTTCCTTTGTTTGAGTGATTTCAGCAAGTCCATATCTTCCTACCCGAATATATAAGTAGGACAATTCTAAAAAATCTCTACCATTTTAAGTTCTATGTTAATCAACTCTGCGTGTAGTTGCTTCTTTTTAAAAATATGCCATTGAATAAAAAATTTCTTCAAATGATTTAATTTGGAGCATAAAAGATGGATCAATGAATTATTTTCCCATCTATTCATGTCTTTCCAAGTGGATCTAACCAGAGCAATGAATCCTGGATTGAAATCCATAAACTATTAAATTTAAAAGGGGGGGCGAATTTCCGGGAAGACATCTCAAATTGTAAACAAATCGGGTTATGATAAGAAATTGTGGAATTAATAACTCAGGACTGGATGTTTCTATGGTTACCAAGGAGACTTTCATCTAAAAGAAAACGGTCCATTATTTTTGAAATACCAACGATCCTAGCTCTACCATTCCTCCAAGTTGGAGATAGAAGGGTTGACTGAACGTCCACTAAACCTGAGTTAAGGAGGATGTTTGAAAAGTACTCAACAAGAGGATCAATTCGAACCAGATTCCTCCACACCTCCCTGGCTGATAGAGTGAAATTCAGATCGCCACCAACAATAAGTTTATCCTCTCTCAGCAAGCCAGAATATGAAATTTGATTCCATAATGCTTCCCTATCTTTATAAGGACCATAACAATTGAGAAGTTTCACTGTATCCTCTAATTGCTTAAGTCTTCCTTCCAAGAAAATACATGTAGTTGTTCCAAAATCACAAAACTCAACATAATATGGGTTCCAACCAGTTAAGAGACCTCCAGAGTGACCACTTGAGTCCAAAGCAACAACATTCCGGTTCAGGAGATAATGAAGAAAAAGTGATTTCACATTTTCTCCATCTACCAAAGTCTCTTGTAGAAAGACAATGTCAGGCTTAACATGATGCAACAATAACTTGATGGAGGCTAATTTAGTAGGTCCCCCAAACCCACAAATGTTGAAGGAGAAAATATTCATAGGGGAACATCGGGGAGTGCCTGGCATGCTCTAAGGACTGAAGAGTCAAAGGAAAAGATATTATTCAAAGGGAAAGGAACAACAATATAAGGGTCTAACTTAACAAAACTTGATAGCCCACCTTCGATTGTTCCAGGAGGTTTTTTAGGGAGGCGTTGTCAAACAGTTTGTCGATAGTATAGCTAATTCATCACAAGAATATTTACATTTGTCGCTCTTGCGACGACATATATTTATTTAAAAAAAAAATTGATGTCCTTGAAATTAAGAATTTGTGATCAAAATTAGTTGAGAGTTTTACATCCATTGATACCAGTTCAAATGTGTAACATTAGACAACTATTTTAGATCAGAATAGTCTTAACTTTGAGATGCTTGTCACATGTTCACATATCAGTTCCATTGATCTTGAGTTCAAGACCAGGGGTCTTGCTGAGGGGCCATATAGAGACTTGTTGCAGACTGACTTTAAGTATATAGAAAATGTTCTTTGTAAGGCTCCAGGAGTTGTTGAAGGTTTTCATGAGGAACATGGTAATTACCAGATTGTTCATGCAGAACATTTCTCAACATAGTCCAACTGATCAAATATCTCAATGAATTGTCATCGAGATTTTGAAGATGAAATTGTCAAGGTCTAACATCTCTTGGTCTTGTCCTAATTCTGTGTTCTAAATCCATGTTGATTTCCATTATAAAGAGGCTAAAAGGAAGAACAAAATTTACCTTGTAAGAATAGGTAAGAATAGGAATATTAAGTAAAGCGTGTAAAAAAATTGACTCGAGAACTTCCAAATAAGTCTTGTTTAAGAGGTTGGATGTTTTCTCTCCTTCCAAATCTGGTATGTATGCGTACATTTATATTTGACATGTAATATTAATATTAATTACTATTGAAATTTTATATTTAATTTTTTTGATTGCACATGTTCTCTATGCTAAACAAGAAAGATATCCAAAATTAAATGACCTAATTAGTCGTAGTTAGTTGTCGTTTGTAGATAATTTTAAAACTCATCTTTGTTTGGATTTTGATGATTAATAACTTGAGTTGGCCTAATGGTTAAGAACATGTGTTTCCTCTGGTGGTTCATTTGCTCCTTAAGTTCTGTATTCATTCACATTATTCTCCACTAAGCAAGAAAAATTCACTTCCAAACAATTTTATGGGATGCATTAATGTCAATAATGACAAAGTTGAAACTCATGTCTTGTGTCATTAAGGATTGTTGTTTTGGGACAAAATTCTTATGCTCAAATATTTAACTTTAATCACAAGAATCATTAGTTGATGAAAATATTTTTAATGGATATGGCTGGAACATTCCAGCAAAGAAAGTCTAGGCATGGCATTTAGTTGATTAAGAGAGGGGTATGTGCAGATACAATTACTATAATCAAAACTCTGTGATTTTAGTGTTACAATGTTGATGTGGTAATGTTAGATTTTAATTCCCAAATTAGGCAAGAATCTAAATCGCATTACAAATTAAGAATTGTCCATAAGCATATGAAGGAAACACATACATAGAGACTTCATATTTACAACCTCTACATGTTACCTTGTAGTCCTTATAGATGGCCATGATTTTGTCAATACACAGTCTTTGAGTGTATGCGTTTTAATTATATGCAGGTTCAGTTTAGCAGGATCCAGAGAATGGTTTTGTAACAGTTCGAGCTTAATGGGAAAATGTTTGGAAAATTCGTTGTTTGTTATGGAGGAATGACTAAGATTTCAAATGTATGAGTAGAATGATTAATGTTTCATAGTAATAGAGGGAATAATTAATGCCACTTTCAAACAATGTAAAATGTCAACTTTAAGAAATAAATCTAGAAATCAAGAATTTGTGATCCTAGTTTCAAATCATAATGTTACCAATGTGGCTTGGGGTTTTCAAATGTTTTATCACTCTCAAGTTTCCATTATTGCATCAATGATTTCTACCAGAGGCATAATTAGTTGAATTATTTGCTCAAAGTTTGGTGGATAAATTACATTTGTCTCCTTGGGAGTAGGGAAGGAATAAAATTCAGGTCAACTAGTATTGAGGGATCTAATAACCAAATAGAAGATAAAGAAATTGGGTAGAGATACTAAGGTTTTTGGAATTATAGGAAATCCAATAGGTCACAACAAAGGACCAATTTTGCATAATCATGCATTAAGATATATAGGACCAATTTTTCCCCATCTATCTATTACAAACTAATGATATCATGAAATGGAACTTTATGTTTTATCTTAAGTTGGAAAGTACAAAGTTACTAACATGAAGAAAATTAATTTTCTCTTAAAAACACCAAGATCTTTTGTTTTAAGTACCTTTCTAAACCTCTATTGGCATAAAGGGGCTAGATTTCATCTCCTACATTGTAAGAGCTATTAATGACACTTGTAATCCATATGCTATATCAATTTCTCTTAAATTTTCATCCATGTTTATGCTAATGTCTCTATAATATCTCTCACGTGAAAGAAAGGGTGAATTTATGGGAGTACCAACTATATTTTTTTTGGGTTACTTTCTCATCTCTTTTCTTAAGAACATAAAAATTGGTATTGAGTAAAAAGTGGGAATTATATGCTATATGGGTCCATAAGAAAACAACACAATGGTGATCCAAATACAACAATTATAATCATGATATAGAAAGATAAAACTTATATGTTCAATTCCTACTATGTATGCAGTGAAAGCCATGATGTTAATATTATATTCATTTCATGTTTTTCTCGAAGGGATGGCCTATCATTTGAAGTGCAAATGACACATTCAAGTTATGGTCATTTTTATGTGCAACCAATGGTTATAATCTAGTAAGAAAATAATACTTGATATGGATGCATGCCATATATTATGTGGGCCTTTGAGGACTACACTAAACATTTTTGCATTAGAACAAAATCCACTAGCCTTCAAACAAACATTATTGCTTGATTATTTTCATTTCTATATATATCAATTGTTGGATTTTCCAAAGATGTGCTACAATGGTTTGAAAAAATGGTAGGCAAAGCTTGTTTTCACTTGTGGAATTGTTGTTCCACTTATTTGTCTTGCGGTTTCCAATAACAGTTTCACTTTCTAAGACACCATATGGGTGTTGAACGAGATGACTATGAATATTTGACATTTTTACTAAAGATCATGCTAAGGTGATGCAGTCAACAATAATAACTCTTGAAAAGTCAATCCAAGTGAGACATTAGATTCCTCATGAACAATAGATATTATATGTAAATAATCACCGAGAAGATCGACATGAAATTATGAAGGCCTTCACCTTGATTTACTAAACTAGACTTATTTTCAAGTCCCAAGTTATAAAAATAAAATAAAAAATGGAGGTCTCTCTCTCTTTCAAGTTATGAAAATCATGTGATACTAGCATGAATTAATCTTTGTAGAGAGGGTGCATATTCAAGAAGAGGAGATTTTGTTTATCTATTAAATTATGCCAATGCTATAGAATACCAATGTCTTTCTGTCAAAATGAATTTTTAACTCCTTGGGTCAATGATTATTGTTGACATTTGGGTTTATATAGACATTCTAATATTGGGTAGAGTCTTAAAAGAGATGGGTGCTATAAATCATTTGGTTCACATGCAATTGGAGGAAGAAAAACTGAAGTAGTGAAGAAGGTAAGTGGGAGGAAGCTTACAATGTTTTGGACGAGATGGTGTCCAAGGGATACAATCCTAATGTTGTAACATTTACTACATTAATGGATGGTATTTGCAAGAATTAATAAATATTGAGGAGGCTAGTAGGGTTCTTGATAATGTGGTTAATCATGAATGTTCTTCGGACTTTGTCACTTAGCAACATTATTATTCATACTCTTCATAATGCAAGGAAGTTATTGTAAGAATTTCAAATTTTGATGAGATATCAAAGAGAATTTGTACTCCTAATATGACCCAACAAACATATTTTTATTTAAATAATAATAATAATTGAGATATCTTGTGACCCTTCTAAAGGAGATAGCTTAAGGGTTGATCATTCAATAGAAGGTTATCTCTCTTACTCCAATCTCATCTTTGATGTCTTATGTGGGTGTAAGAATTTTGTGGATGTGTTGTTGTGTCTTTGTTGAGAATTCCATATGGTTGTTACATATATATCAGATATGTCCTTGACTGATAACACTTGTTGTTTGGTGGTTTTGTCACATCTTCTTTATCAATTTTCAAGTTCTATTGGTTTCCTAGACTCCATATCCCAAGAACAAGGCACCAAGTCTTGCTCAGATTCTTACGTTATATCTTAAAAGACAAAGAGATTACCATTCTGCAGATCTAGTTCCCACTAAACAAGAATTGGCACCCCGAGAGAATTATTGAGCCCACATATCAAGTTTGACTAGGTCAACCTTAATCACACCTTTTAATATAATAAAAGTATAAAGAATATGACTCTAGCCATGATTACAATTAGTAATAACAAATACATGAGCCATGGCCACATGTAGAGATAATAGTGTAATAAATCTGATAGTGTTATACTACCCCTTATGTTACACTACCCCACTATTAGGGAATTCATGAGCTACGAATAATCATTTGATGGGTGACCATCTGAATATGAAGGAATTTTCCTTAACATCTAATTTACAACAACCTTAGACTACAACATCCTTCTCAACCATGACTACATACATGTTATTCATGTCATCATCTCTATCATTTTTTGGTGATGCATTCCCCCATGTTGCCTACATCATCACTATTGACCAACTCACATTAGGTAAACACTACCCAGGTTCCCCTTCGTCTTATTATTCTAATTAACCATATTCACCTCTAAACAAGTTAATAGGTGAATTCTATGTCAAAAACATCTACACCAAGAAACTTCTATCAATAGCCTTTCCTTCACCAACACCTTCCCTAGTGATAAATGATCTAAATTGGATCCATGAAAATTATTGGTTATCGGTTCAGATGTTGTAAGGCTCAATACATGAATAATTCTAGCGGTAGAAGAAAGGATCATGACTATTGAAAATGTAGGAGATGGGGTTGATGGAATGAAGGGACCCATGCTATGTCATTTGGTGTCATACGAGTTTGGAACTCTTGAAACCCACAAACAAACAAGCATGTAAAATTTAAATCTAAACTTGAACAATTCAATCTCTTAAATTTCAAGTTTACTAATGCCTTCAAATCGCTAGGATGATATCTATTTAGCCACAAATTGATGCATAAATTGTATGTCAAGGCCAATAGAACCTGTTGGAGCCGCCTTTTTCAACTGGTTTAAATGTATTTTTTAAAAATCAAATGTTGGTCTTTAAGTTCTCTTTCGCTTCGTGACATTTACCAACTAAAAATCTCAGTAGTCCCAACATGCGAAATAACGAAGGATGTTATGTTTCATAAGTCACCACATTTTATCGTTAAACGAAATTTTTTACTTTTTGTACCTCGGGATATCGCGCTTCGGGAGTTACAACTCATAAGATTTACAAGCCCCGATGTGCGAGGTCGCGAAAAGTTTTTAAAAGCTTACCCTAGGGTAAAGATGAGAGTAAAATTCTTTAAACCCTAGTCAAGTGTTGTCTGGATTTCGCGTCTCGGCGTTCACTCTCTCCAAAGCATTATTGTCATAGCTCTGATAGGGGAAGCCGCGAGACTTTTACATAAGTAACCCGGGTTAGTTTCAGGGGTGATTAGTTTTGACCATGGTTAAAGTTTGTTGGGATTTCGCGACTCGGCATACGCGCCTCCCAAAAGCTATAACTTCGAAGCCCCAAGTGGCGAAGTCGCGATATTGCTCAAATATTAATTAATTAAAACACTTAATCTGGTTTACCTTCTGGTTTAAATAGATCACATCATCGTGATCTCGGGATTTCGCGACTTGACATACGCTCCTCCCGGAAACTATACCTTCGAAGCCCCAAGTCGTGAAGTCGCGATATAAATTAAAACATGATTAATTAAACACTTAATCTTGTTTACGTTCTTGTTTAACTAAATATAATCATTGTGATCTCGGGTTTTAGAGGCTTGAAAGGTTAGAGTGAAAACTCCTGATACGGAGAATGCCGAAAAAGGTGATTAACGTTTAAAGAAATTTTAATTTTAATTTTTTCTTGCGCCAACCTATGTCACCCGTCAAAATTTATGACATTTATGTGAAATGATAGGTAGATATGTTTTTTTTATGGCAAGATCTTTCCCAAAAAAATGATTTGACCGTTCTGTTCGTAAGGACACCAGGGTCTTAAATAAACAGGATATAGAGTTCTTTATCTCATTATTTCAAATTTCATCTCTGTCTTGTACAAAGAAGTTTCTCTCTCTAAGCTTATTTCTATATGTATACACATTTTTACTACAGGAGAGCTAAATCAAAGTTCGTTATCATGGCCTCGAGAAAAACTTCTAGGATAGTGTCAAGAGTTCAGGGCAAGGCATGGATGGCGTTTCTGATACTTCACCCCGAAGTATCGATTCTGTCAGAACCTAGTCTTATGTCTCCGAGGTTCTACAATCTGAATTGGTGAACTGTTCAGACGATTCTAGCGATAACGAAAGAGATAACTTGGCCACCAAGTACAAGATCATCATCCAATGAGAGATGCATAAGGTAGTATCCAGGTCGCGACTCCTTCCATATTACGATATGATCCGATGGGCGTTGGATCATGTGGATATTCCAACCAAAACCATTATCAGCGAGCATAAGGTAACTATCGGGACCTTTAGACCAGAACACTTGTAGGTGATGTACCAGTTGTCTCCTACACCTAATTTCTCACATAATGCTGAGTTTTTGGAAATTTTTAAGCGGAAGGAATGTGAACAATGCGGCATAAACATGGCTGATCTGATCAAGGATTGGGTCTCTCACCCCGCAAAGTTCAGGGCAGACAACAACATAGTCTACTCTATCTCCTCATTGGAACCACTCTTCAAATACATAGCTATGATGACTTGTAGATTGTATGGGAGGGAAGATACCACACATTTCTTTCTCCCATGGGTGCCCCTGATTTATACAGTATCTGAAGGTTGTTCTTTCCACTGGGCCAAACTATTGTCAGACAATCTAACCAGTCGGATTACAAAATATTGGACGCAGAGGGCAAATGGAAAGGTCGCTTCATTTTTTATGGCCGCATATATTATGGACACAGTCTGTTTCATGTTGCTTTTTCCTCTAATGAGCTGGAGTTGGACTCCATCTGATGCTCAACCCATCCATGACTACCATTCAAAATTGTGGGAGGATAAGGTCGTAGACTTCATATATGGGATTTTTAATTGGGTAATGGTTCTGATGCATGTTACATCTTCGGTATTCCATCGCCCAAAATTTCGGATAGCATCGCGACCAACTTGAGTAGCGTGGTTGACTGGTACATAGAGGCATAATTTTCTTGTATTAGGATTTTCGGTGCTTTTGTCCCTCCATCTGCTCTACCATTATTTATACCAGATAGGTTGGTTTGTCGTGAAATCGCGAGGCATACCGTGATTGGTGGCATAAGCAAAGAACTTAAGGGATTTTCAAAAAAGGTATGGCCACCTTTCTCTATTCATTTAAATAACTATTCTTTATTAGATTTCAGGCATGCAAAGGTCGAGGAAGAAGCCTTGGAAGATATTAAACTCACCCACATTGAGTTCAAGAAACACGACCCACACAGGGTCGTGAGTAATAACCTGGCTAATTACAGCCTTAAAAGATATGAACACGAGAATTCACCTCATGATGATATTTTTCGAGGCACGAGATCCTATGTAGAGGTTTTGAGCCGGATACAAGCTCTGTCTCCCGAAGAGATGGCCGATTTTTTCAAATTCCTAGAACATTGGTGGAGCTGCCTTCCTCTAGTCCTGCAGAGTACGAACCCGATGACCGTGGATATACAACAAGTGAAAGTCGAGGGCTCCAAGGCTTCGACACTTGACCCAGAAGAACACCAAGAGGAGAAGAAGCAAACTAGAGACCAGAAATGGGAAGTAGAGACCTCCAACCCTACAAGCAAATCAACCTCCATTGTCACCCCAGGGAAATCCTCCAAGAAGATCGGTAGCCCTATTGTCTCTGTTACACCCCTACAGTCCACGAAGGGGGTCCCAGACGCTGGTTGGATTTTCGGCGAGGAGCTATCGCCCATAACTGTGGAAGAATTGCCTTCGAATGAATTTTTCTTCGATAAGAAGAGAAACACTGTTGTGAAGCAAGAGCTTTATCAAGAAGCGGGCAAGGTAGTCAAGAAATTTAAAATTTTAACCGATAGAAAGGATATGAAGAACCAAGAATTTGCAACCCAGATAGAAGGAACATTGGGGGCTTTTGCTACAGCCAACCAATATTCCGTCGAGTCCATAAGAGATCAGTTGAAGTGGAAAAACCGCTTAATAAAGACTTTGGAGGCTAAACTGGCTACAGCAGAAGCAACTACCAGAGATCAAGTGAATACAGGTATAGAACAAGCTAGAGAAGCTGATCAGAAAGAGATAGAGCGACTCAAGGCCGATCTCGAACAAGTACAACAAGTGGCCCAGACCAGCCAATCACAGGCTAGCCAACAAGAAGAGTTAATAGCGCAATTACAGGCAAAATTAAATTTCCCCGAAAGTCATATGATAGATATTGGGATATTCCAATCCCAAACTATAGAAATCAAAAAAATAATATCATATGCTCAACAAGGTTTAATTGCTAAAGTAGAGACTATTCAAAATCATTGTCAAATCATCGACCAAGCATTGGAAAACATCGCTTTTAGAGAAAAAGAAGCAGGAGCGGCTCGGGTCGTTTTCCAAGAGGCTGGTATAGCCACAATAAAAATGGAAGCGAGCAGTAGTTCCAGGCTCTCCATCTTAGAACAAACCTGAGGCAACATCTTGTTGAAGGCATGGGAGCATAATATATCAGAAGGCAGAGAACGAGCTAAGGAGGTAAGAAATTCTTGCGAAGAAATTTTCAACCTCACAGACATAAGGTTGTTGAATCTCGATGGTGGGAACATCACTGAGGCATTGAGCCAGATTAATATAGCCAAGCACCTACTCGGTATCAAAGAGGATGAGGAAAGAGAACTGGCCGAGATATCACAGATAACTCAAACATATATAATCCAAGTAGACAAATGGTTAATAAAACCAAGTGTACAGTTATGTTTCATCAACGCCGAAGTTCGACAGATAGAAGGGAAGTTGCCACAATCGGTGAAAGATTATTACACTTTTAAAGCAAATAATCAAACAGAACCTTCCAGGTTGGTAGTTTAGTTGGTGGAGAAGTGTGTCACTTACACTGAGCATACTAAGGGGCAGGTTAACACTAGAAAAAAATGACAAGTGTCTGCCTGTATGTTTTCAGAATTCGAAGAGACAAATAATTGAAATGTTAAATCTCCTTTCCTTGTAACCGAAAGTATTCCTGGAACAGTTGAACTTCCAGCATGAAAAAATTGTATAAATATGAAGTTAGAAGAAAAAAATAGAGTTGGACCTATTTTGGTCGATTGTAATAGAGACTCTCCTTTTTGAATATTAATATAAATAAATCCGAAGATTCCTGATTTTATCAAGACTGTGTTATGAGTTTGTTTCCTCTCTGATTTCTCGTTCAATTTCATTTCACACATATATGTTTGATGAATGTTACACTGCAATTTAGTAAAACCTCTACTATGGTGATTAATTTTAATGGTCTATATAGTTTATAGTTTTTCCTCTGTATCAGCTATCATCAGGTACAAGACCTATGGACTCATTAGATTGTCATATTTTATACATTCGTCAAATTTCTTCTCACGTTTTTCTTCTTCTGTTTACAGGGCAAGATTCTCCCTTAATAGGAGCCTCATATTATAAACAGCTTTATGTTTTTCTCACATTTTCACACTCACCATTTATTTACTAGATAACACAGTTATGGGAAAAGGCCTTTGGTTTGTAATTTATCTTTAACATTAAATCAGATAGTTCTCTTTTATACGATCGAATTGAGACAACACCTAAAACTTTGAAAATTTCCTTTACTTTCATTGTTCCTCTATGACTGTCCCCGTTGTAAGACAACCTAACATTGAGCCCGGTTTATTGCACCAAACGCATATCGCTTTGAACCTTTTCGATACTATTCTTAAAACAACCAATACTTGGGTAGAACTTGAGCATTTGTGGGCTGTGATTGAGCGAGATATAAACATCCAAGAACAGTTGGAGGCTAGACAACGACAACCTGGAAATCAGCCTTAGCTTCCTTTCCAGAAGGTTGATGCTCTCCTCCTTATTAATCTTCACTCACTTTCAAATGCCTAGACACTGTACCTTCTAAGCCTTAGGTGCAGACTATGGAACTACATCTTTTTGGTGCCGTTGTCGGGGAACGAAGTTACGAAACCTTTCCCCTGGGAAGAACGACATTCTCGCAAGTTTCACCCTTTGATAATGAACAAAGAATGAACACCCTTTAAAGTATTTCCTTATCTTTCACTTGGCGACTCCATGTTTAAAATAAGAGGGCATCTAGTCAAAGGAATACCAGACAAAAACCAGAGGGCAAACAGACCACGCCTGTTTTCGATCCTGAAAAAATACTGAAAACTAGAGGTCCCCTTAAGCCAACTACTGTAGTCTACCATCTTAAGTACCCACAACCCAAGATCAAGATTTTGTTTGAACCTTCAACTTCACACAGTTCCCCTCCTGAAACCATCAATCCAATTTTAGATCTCTCTGAGATTAAAGGTGAAACCCGTTCGATAACCGCTGACGTATACAGAGGTAAAAACCCTGCAGTGGATTGATTAGAGATTGATATCCCGCCAACTTTTCAGTTAGATCTCACGACCTCACCAGATCTCAGAGAGTATACCTTACACTCAGATTACATGCCCATAGGTTCCCCTAATTACATTTCTTGCAAATCTGAAGAGCCAAGTCCTCACATTACTTATCACCCATCTTTGGTTTTCTCATCTCACAAAAAAGATAAAGATTCACTTTTAGAGTTCCAGAACCCTCTCTACAATACACCATTTCCCTATCCAGTAGTACCGATGGCAGCCACCGGAGGAGGAGGTGGAGGGGTTTTCGGAGGTGGTGGAGTTTTAGGAGGTGTTGGGGCTCCAGGAGGAGGAGTAGGAGGCCAAGGGCCTCTCCCCCCTCCCAGAGTTTTCGCTAAAGTGGCTGCAAGATATGTGCCTTTGGTTCTACATGTCCCTCTTCATGACCTTCCTGAAAATTATATAAAAAGCCTACCTAAGTTTACAGGAGAAGGAGACTTGACCGTAGCCAAACACATAAACTTTTTTGATCAGTTCGCGGATATCCTAGGTTCTGAGCACGAAGACGTGTATTCGAGGCTGTTTGTTCAAACTTTCGAAGGATAGGTACAAACATGGTTTCGAAGCCTACCCGTAGGATTGATATTATCCTACAATGCCCTAGAAGACACCTTCCTTAGACAGTGGGGTGAAAGGAAAGACCAGTTGTATTATGTGATCGAGTTTGGATCTTTAAAGAAAAAGAATTTGGAAACAGTTATGGAATTTATTCAAATATTTAATAATATGTATAATAAAATCCCAGTCGAAGTTAAACCATCCCAACCTGCAGCCAAAGTAACCTTCACGGGAGATTTCAAACCCGATTTCTCCCTTCTCTTAAGAGAAAGAAGAGGGGCTACCCTAACCCAAATGCAGGATGATGCTGTGGAAATTGAATCTAACATGATGGCTTTTGGAAAATTGAAAGCTAAGGTAGAAATGGGAAACCGAGAAACTAGACGTTTCAGGGAACAAGCCGGACCCTCAGGGTCTAATAGAACCACAAACGACAAAATGGATGATGTGGCTAGGATAATTAAGGAATTGTCAAATAAAATTTCTAGGATGGAGTTGGATCAATCTAAGGCCGATCCTTTCATTAAAAGGGAATTTAGGAGAAACCCCAATCTTCAAAATCAACAAAGACAGACTAAAAATGAAGATCAGAAAATTCAAACCCCTTTAAAAAATGAAAATTTTATAGGAGGAAATGACATGGAAGATTTCGAGGGTTTGGAAGAAGATGTGACAAATTTGGGTGACGACTGCACTCAACCTTATGTAACTAAAGAAGATTATGAGAAGTCTTTAAACACAAAACAACCCTCAGATACAAATGATGACATAAACAATATAGATGTCCCTGACTATCAAGAAGTAACTGATTCAATAATGGTTGAAGTCCAACCTAGATATAACCTGAGGTCTAAAAAAAAATCTACGTTGATTCCTCAACCTAAGAAAATTCTCCCTAGAGGTGAAGTATATGTGCCAGCCCCAAAAGAGACCGAAACATATACTAACAAAATAAAAGGGGTAGACTTGTTGGATCCTAAAACCAAGGAGGTTGAGACCCAAACAAGGGAAATCAAGACAGCTGAGGCACCCACACCGGTAAATAAACTCGCAAATAATAAATCAGCTTAGACAAATAAGTTGGAGAAGAGAGAGTATGATATTTCAACCAGATAAACGGACAAAGTTAGTAGCGGTTTTAGTTTTGAAAATGAGATAAATAGGATCAAAATACCAATCCCTCTGGTTGAATTTGCAAAGAATCCTGCATATCATAAGCAGATAACCAAAGTGATAGGTTGTTCAAATCAAGAAAATCAATCAGACGTGATAAACTTGGAAGATGATAAGCCCAATATCACTTTTGGTCCACATTTCAAGGGTTCCAGAGACACCGTCGCTCCTTTCTATATCACCCTAAATGTGCATGATCGACTACTGCATAACTGCATGCTAGACTCTGGAGCTTCACATAATGTGATTCCCAAAACTATTATGGATAGATTAGGCCTCGAGATCACCAGGCCTTACGAAGATCTCTACGCTTTTGATTCGAGAAAAGTTAAATGCATGGGTATGATAAAAGATTTACTAGTCACCCTTGCATAAGTGCTAGTCAAAAGAATCCTGATGGATGTAGTTATTGCTGATATCCCCCCAAAGTATGGTTTACTGCTATCAAGGTAATGGGGAACCAAACTTGGGGTCCCTCCAACTGGACATGACTTACACCACAATTCATGTGTTTGGCGGACAACTTACTCGGTTATACAGGGAAACGAGGTTAGCCTATACAGTGAGCGATCCTCATAATCCTAGCAATTTTCCTGTTTACATTGTTGATCAAGATCTGGGAAATTGTATTTTGTATTTTGATGATGGTATCGATAGTTGTGCAGAAGAAAATTACATAGATGAGAAAGAATCAGAAAATATGCATAGCACTGGGATCTGGAAAATGTGTTTTGATGGTGCCCTGTCAGGTGAAGGAGCAGGTGTAGGGGTACTTTTTGTGGCACCTAAAACTAAATTTGTTGTCCCCTTCTCTTACAGGCTTAAATGGGATATAGACTACACCAACAATGTATGTGAGTATGAAGCCTTAATATTAGGATTGGAAGCTACCAGGAAGCTGAACATAAAGAACCTGGAAGTATATGGAGATGCAGAGTTGATAGTCAAACAGATAAATCGACAATACTAGGCCAAGCACCCGAGATTGAGATCGTACAAAAATTGTGCGTGGGATCTAATGGAAAGTTTCTTCTCATCTGTAAATATCCACTTCATCTCATGCGCCGAAAATTTGTAGGCCGATTCATTAGCCAAGGCAGCCTCGACTTTTGCTCCCCCTACAACTTTTAAATTAAAATACTACATAGAGGTAAGGCACAGACCATCTATCCCGAACAACATACAACACTGGAAAGTTTTCAAGGATGAAAAACAGATCAGGAAATTCCTCGAAGCAATGGGCAACTTTTCTGAAACTCACATTGATCAAGAGAATCAAAATGATCACATATGGATCCTGCAAGAAGGAGAAGACCCTCAAGAGTTCCAGGAAAAGATTGCAAATCATCGCATGTTGGTTCTAAAGAACAATCAGATTCCAAAAGGACTAATTCCCTTGGAGAGATTGTTCGATCAGAATGACATACCCTTGAAATCCACCCAACAACCCCAACCAGAGGAGGTTGAAGATTGTGATGTAGGGAACAAAGAAGAACCTAGGATGGTAAAAATATCAAAGTACATTCCTCCGGAGGTAAAAAGAAAGTATAAAGAATTGCTCGGACAGTATAAATATGTTTTCG
Source organism: Picea glauca (assembly GCA_000966675.3). Classification (NCBI taxonomy): domain Eukaryota; kingdom Viridiplantae; phylum Streptophyta; class Pinopsida; order Pinales; family Pinaceae; genus Picea; species Picea glauca. The sequence continues at coordinate 1,237,030 of JZKD02S1673027.1, read as the reverse complement.
CTTGGTCTTACGAAGAGTTGAGAACCTACGACACCCTGTAATCAAACACAAGATGCCTCTAAAACCTGGTGTTAAACCCTTTCAACAAAAACTCAGACAGATCAACCCTATTTTATTGCATGTGGTCGAAAAGGAAGTTAAAAAGCTTTTGGATGAAAAAATAATAGTACCTCTGACATAATCCAATTGGGTAGCAAACCTGGTCCCGGTCAAAAAGAAGAGTGGGGAGATTAGATTGTGTGTCGATTTTAGGAATCTGAATAAGTCCTCCCTCAAAGATAACTACCCTCTACCCAAAATGGATCACGTTTTAGAAAAGGTAGTTGGGGAAAATAGAATGTCGATGATCGATGGTTTCTCTGGGTATAATAAAATCATAAATGAAATAGATAAAGAGAAAACAACCTTCACTACCCCTTGGGGTACTTTTATGTATGATAAAATGTCTTTTGGTCTAATGAATGAAGGCGCTACTTTCCAACGTGCCATGGACATCGCTTTCATTGGCGAAAAGGATAAATTTGTGGTCATTTATCTTGATGATCTAACTGTTTTTTCTAAATCTAATGAAGATCATCTAGTACATCTCAAGCAGACGTTTGAGAAATGTCGTAAGTTTGGTCTGTCTTTGAATCCCAAAAAGTCCCACTTCGCCATGCAATAAGGTAAACTCTTGGGCCATATTGTATCTTGGGACGGTATTAAAATCGATCCTAAAATAATTGAGGCTATAAATACTATAAATATTCCTAGGAATGTAAAAGAAATTTAGTCATTTTTAGGAAAAATAATTTTTTTGAGGAGATTTATTCCAAAATTTGTTGAAATCGTGAAATTGATCACATATATGCTAAAGAAAAACAACGAAGTGAAATGGACAGCAAAAGCCAAAGCGACGTTTGCACACATCAAGAAAGTCATAAGCAAGGCACCTGTACTAGCAAGCCCTGATTATCTAAAAGATTTTCTTATTTTCTCGTTCGCCTCTGAACACACAATCGCCACAGTGCTCCTCCAAAAAAACGAAGAAGGTTTCGAACAACCGATAGCCTTTTTTAGCAAGAGTCTCAAAGACACAGAACTTAAATACGATATAATGGAAAATCAAGCGTATGCTATGGTGAAGGCGTTGAAAGCATTCAGAACCTATGTGTTGCATTCCAAGATAATCGCGTATGTACCTACCAGTTTTGGAAAGGATATTTTGGTTCAATCTGACAGTGATGGAAAAAGGGGACGATGGCTTGCAAAAATTCAAGAATTCAACCTGGAAATAAAACCAACGAAATTGGTAAAAGGACAAGGTTTGGCCAAAATCTTAGCAGAATCAAATTTCAGAGCTCTCAGTATAAATGACCTACAGGGATATGAAGAAGCTGTGGACATGAACAAGTTTGACAAACCAACAAGCACAATCAAAATCGAAGAGAAGTTTGTCTCATTAGACTGGTACAAAAACATAGTGTCATATCTGATGAAATTGAAATGCCCGAGTGATTTATCCCCATCTAAAGCTAGAACGCTAAAATTACATGAGGTCAAATACTGTATATCCGATAATCAATTATATTGGAAGGACCCACTAGGTTTCCTGTTGGTCTGTTTAGTCGAATCAGAAACAGAGACGGTGATAAGTGAATTTCATGAAGGAGTCTGTGGGAGACACCACGCTTGGAGGGTGATAGCTTATAAGATCTTGAGGGCAGGGTATTATTGGCCAAAATTTTTATCAAACGTGAATGCCAAAGTTAGAGCCTGTAACCCGTGCCAACTGTTCGCAGGCAAGCATAAACTCCTAGCACTACCATTGGTGTCGGTCAAAACGGAAGCCCCTTTCCAGTAATGGGGACTAGATTTTATAGGAGAAATCAACCTCCATTCTAGTGCTCAACACAAATGGATCCTGACTGCCATAGATTACTTCACGAAATGGTTGGAGGTTATTCCAACCAGAAGGGAAACAAATTTGGTGGTAATAGACTTCTTGGAAGACAACATTTTGTCTAGATTCAACTGCCCCTGAAAAATAGTCACGGATAACGCCCAGGCTTTCAAATCTATGGCTGTGATAAGATTTTGCCAGAAATACAATATCGTACTCGGTCATTCCACGGATTATTATCCCCAAGGAAATGGACTAGTCGAGTCTTCAAACAAGAGTCTGATAAATGTAATTAAGAAAGTGTTGGACGATAATAAAAAATCTTGGCATGTGCATTTGAAATATGCCTTATGGGTGAATCGGATAGGCACGAAAAAATCTATTGGCACCTCGCCTTTCCAAATGGTGTACGAGACCGACGTGGTATTACCGATAAATCTAGCAGTCCCCATGATGAAATTATGGCAAGATGAGAAAGAAAAACCGAATCATGTTACCATAAGGATAAATCAGCGAATTGAAGTGCAACAACACAGGGTCGAAGTAGACAAAAGGTTGCAGAAATACCAAGATGATATGAAAACGTTATTTGACCATAAGGAAAAATACAGAGAGTTTCTCCCGGGTGATTTGGTCTTGAGATGGGATGCTAGGAAGGAAGAATCAACAAAAACATGGTAAATTTGATCATATTTGGTATGGACCATTTAGAGTCCTAGCTCCCGAAGGAAAGAATTCATTTCTATTAGAAAATCTGGATGGTAAAATATTCAACGCCCCTGTCAATAGGCGTTATTTAAAACATTATTTGCAATAACTGGTTCCCCCCAAAAAAATTCCACTGTATATATCGGTTTGTGTTTTCTTTTTTCATAAAGTCTTTTTGGTAAGTACACTTTCACCCAATAATTAATCAGGTCAGTGATTTTTGTAGAAATAGAAATACGAAATTTTCAATATATATATATATACCTAATGCTTTTTGCATTTTTCCCTTTCAGGATTCCGGTTTGTAGCCCAAATGAGCGAAAAGGGTAAACAAAAGGTCCTATATCAGAAAATAAATTCKCCAAAATAGGTGATAGAAAAGGTTTTCTGTTATTATAAAATGGTAAGGTAAAGGTATGAATTCCTGAGAATTTTGTTTTTCTAACAAAKATCTTCAGAACACCGCAATGGTCTCATGAATATAATGTTTTCGCTTGAATGTTTATTAAAAAAGAAAAACTACTTGCTCTGGGTCCTAAGAAATTTCACTAAAAATAAAGATAGGAGCTAGTTAAAATAAATAGAGAAAATAAAGCCTCTCCAAAAAGGGATTTCAAGAGTCAGTTTTAATTTTTGACCCTTGTCTTTCAGTTTACAGATCTCTATCCGTCACCCTTCTTTCTGTTCTCAGATTTACCTTCTTGAAAAGCCAAGCATCTTCCCGGGTTTGCATACATGGGAAGAAGAGATTACGTGTTAACTTTAAAAGATGCAAAGCATATTTTGGAAAGTAAGCTAGTCTTCACAACTCCTTAGTCTCTTACTAAACAAAGTGATGCATAGGTTGATCCTGACCATTCTAGGTTTTTCAACAATTTCGAAATATTGAGGCTTGCTCGAAGGAAGACCCCTAGAAATAATTTTTTTTTCCCTTTTTCCCTGCGGGCTAAGGTGTGGTTAAAGTTAAGAGAGGGTTGGTACTGAGTAATCAAAGTAAGTTGACATACCACCATTGCAAAATATTACACAGATTATCACCCCTCATACAAACTGATTGCCCACACTTTGTTTTCTAAACAGTAAGTTATAAGAAAGATGGTGAAAGGAAAGTCATATTTAATTTTCCATCTAGTCCAAAAAGATGATGAAAGGAAATTCAGAAATGATTTCCCTTGTCTCAGCATTTAAATGCATAAATATATTTCAAAGTGGTGAAAGGAATTTCAGTAAAAAGGGCTAGATAACTTCACCGGGGTACTGAATAGGCCCGCTGGTAGTGAAGCAATGTTTGAGATATTTGTAACGTTGTTATACGTGAATCTCACTCTACTCTGGTAACCAATTTTTATCGAAACTAAATCTACATCCTAAGTTTAGACAAAGCTCCTCGATTAAAAACATGTAATAAACTTCGTTTGATGCAAACCAAAATCCACAAGATCTGTTGGATTTCCCAGGACTCTCTTGATTGTCCTAATGCAGACCTAAATTCAGTAAAGAGAAAGAGAAAGTCGTGAAAGGGACTGCACTTGAGTGTGAAACGTATTTGAGTTTTGAAAAGATTTTCACAAGTAAAAGATGAAATCTGTTTTTCTCTTTGTATCCTTTTCCTAGGAACAGTTTCACTGGAATAAATCCATTGACTCCATTTACCCAATACAGGCACGTGGTCTACTATTCTTCCCGTCTTGCAGGAAGACGAGATCCCTAGTTGGAGCCTATGTTGGAGCTTCCTTTTTTAACTGGTTTAAATGTATTTTTTAAAAATCAAATGTTGGTCTTTAAGTTCTCTTTCGCTTCATGAAATTTACCAACTAAAAATCTCAGTAGTCCCGACATGCGAAATAACGAAGGACGTTATGTTTCATAAGTCACCACCTTTTATCCTTAAACAAAAATTTTTACTTTTTGTACCTAGGGATATCGCGCTTCGGGAGTTACAAGTCATAAGATTTACAAGCCCCGATGTGCGAGGTCGCAGAATTTTTTAAAAATCTTACCTCAGGTTAAAGCTGAGAGTAAAATTCTTTAAACCCCAGTCAAGTGTTGTTGGTATTTCACGTCTCAACGTTCACTCTCTCCAAAACATTACCGTCATAACTCCGATAGGCAATTTCGTGATACTTTTACATAAGTAACATGGGTTAGTTTCAGGGGTGATTAGTTTTGACCATGGTTAAAGTCTGTCGGGATTTCACGACTTGGCATACACACCTCCCAAAATCTATACCTTCAAAGCCCCGAGTGGCGAAGTCGCGATATTGCTTAAATATTAATTAATTAAAACACTTAATCTAGTTTACCTTCAGGTTTAAATAGATCACATCATTGTGATCTCGGGAATTCGTGACTCGACATACGCTCCTCCTGGAAACTATACCTTCGAAGCATCGAGTCGCGATATAAATTAAAACATGATTAATTAAACACTTAATCCTATTTACGTTCTTGTTTAACTAAATCTAATCATCGCGATCTTGGGTTTTAGAGGCTCGAAAGGTTAGAGTGAAAACTCCTGATATGGAGAACGCCGAAAAAGGTGATTAATGTTTAAAGAAATTTTAATTTTAAATTTTTCTTGCGCCAACCTATGTCAGCCGTCAAAATTTATGGCATTTATGTGAAATGATAGGTAGAGATTTTGTTTTTATGGGAATATCTTTCCCAAAAAAATGATTTGACCATTATGTTTGTAAGGACACTAGGGTCTTAAATAAACAGGATATAGAGTTCTTTATCTCATTATTTCAAATTTCATCTCTGTCTTGCACAAATAAGTTTCTTTCGCTAAGCTTATTTATGTATGTATACACATTTTTACTACAGGAGAGCTAAATCGAAGTCCGCTATCATGGCCCCGAGAAAAACTTCTAAGGTGAGTGTTGAGAGTCTAGGGAAAGGCGTGGATGGCGTTTCTGATAATTCACCCCAAAGTATCGATTCTGTCAGAACCTGGTCTTATGTCTCCGAGGTTCTACAATCTGAATTGGTGAACTGTTCGGACGATTCTAGTGATAACAAAAGAGACGACTTGGCCACCAAGTACAAGATCGTCATCCAATCAGAGATGCATAAGGTAGTGGCCAGATCGTGACTCCTTCCATATTATGATATGATCCAATGGGCATTGGATCATGTGGATATTCCAACTAGAACCACTATCAGTGAGCAGAAGATAACTGTCGGGACCTTTAGAACAGAACACTTGCAGGTGATGTACCAGTTGTCTCCTACACCTGATTTCTCACATAATGCTGAGTTTTTGGAAAGTTTTAAGCGGAAGGAATGTGAAAAATATGGTAGAAACATGGATGATCTGATCAAGGACTGGGTGTCTCACCCCGCAAAATTCAGGGTAGACAACAACGGAGTCTACTCTATCTCCTCATTGGAACCACACTTCAAATACATAGCTATGATGACTTGTAGATTGTATGGGAGGGAAGATACCACACATTTCTTTCTCCCATGGGTGCCCCTGATTTATACAATATCTGAAGGATGTTCTTTCCACTGGGCCAAACTGTTGTCAGACAGTCTAACCAGTCAAATTACAGAATATTGGACGCAGAGGGAAAATGGAAAGGCCGCTTCATTTTTTATGGCTGCATATATTATGGACGCAGTCTGTTTCATGACTCCTTTTCCCCTAATGAGCTAGAGCTGGAATCCATCTGATTCTCAGCCCATCCATGACTACCATTCAAAACTGTGGGAGGATAAGGCCGCAAACTTCATATATGAGATTTTTAATTGGTTAATGCTGTCGATGCATGTTACCATCTTCGATAGACCACCGCCTAGAATTTCGGATAGCATCATGGCCAACTTGAGTAGCGTGGCCGACTAGTACGTAGAGGCAGAATTTTCTTATATCAGGGTTTTTGGTGCTTCTGTCCCTCCATCGGCTCTACCATTGTTTATACCAGATAGGCAAGTTTGTCGTGAAATCACGAGGCAAACCGTGATTGGTGGCATAAGCAAAGAACTTAAGGGATTTTCAAAAAAGGTATGGCCACCTTTCCCTATTCATTTAAATAACTACTCTTTATTAGATTTCGGGCATGCAAATGCCGAGGCAACAGCCTTGGAAGATATTAAACTCACCCACATTGAGTTCAAGAAACACGATCCACACAGGGTCGTGAGTAATCACTTGGCTAATTGCGGTCTTAAAAGATATGAACACGAGAATTTGCCTCATGATGATATTTTCTAAGGTGCGAGATCCTATGTAGAGGTATTGAGCCGGATACAAGCTTTGTCTCCCAAAGAGATGGCCGATTTTTTCAAATTTGAGGAACATCGGTAGAGCTGCCTTCCTCCAGTCCTGCAGGGTAAGAACCCAATGACTGTGGATATACAACAAGTGAAAGTCGAGGGCTCCAAGGCTTCGACACTTGACCCAGAAAAACACCAGGAGGAGAAGAAGCAAACTGGAGACCAGAAATGGGAAGCTGAAACCTCCAACCCTACAAGCAAATCAAACTCGGTTGTCACCCCAGGGAAATCCTCCAAGAAGATCGGTAACCCTATTGTCTCTGTTACACCCCTACAGTCCACGAAGGGGGTCCCAAACGCTGGTTGGATTTTCGGCGAGGAGCTATCGCCCATAACTGTGGAAGAATTGCCTCCAAACGAATTTTTCTTGGATAAGAAGAGAAAGGCTATTGTGAAGCAAGAGATTTATCAAGAAGTAGGCAAGGTAGTCAAGAAATTTAAAATTTTAGCCGATGGAAGGATATGAAGAAGAAAGAATTTGCAACCCAGATAGCAGGAACATTGGGGGATTTTTCTACAGCCAACCAATATTCCGTCGAGTCCATAAGAGATCAGTTGAAGCGGAAAAACTGCTTAATCAAGACTTTGGAGGCTAAACTGGCTACAACAGAAGTAGCTGCCAGAGATTAAGAAAATACAGGTATAGAACACGCTAGAGTAGCTGATCAGAAAGAGATAGAGCAGCTCAAGTCCAACCTTGAACAAGTACAGTAAGTGGCCCAGACTAGCCAATCATAGGCTAGCTAGCAAGAAGAGTTAATAGCGCAATTATAGGAAAAACTAAGTTTCGCCGAAAGTCATATGATAGATATTGGGATATTCCAATCCCAAGCTATAGAAATCAAAAAATGAATATTAGCTGCTCAACAAGGTTTAATTGCTAAAGTAGAGACTATTCAAAATCATTGCCAAATCGTCGACCAAGCATTGGAAAACATCTCTTTTAGAGAAAAAGAAGTAGGAGAGGCTCGGGTTGTTTTCCAAGGGGCTATTATAGCCACAACAAAAATGGAAGCGAGCAATAGTTCTAGGCTCTCCATCTTAGAACAAACCTGAGGAAACATCTTGTTGAAGGCATGGGAGCATAACATATCGAAAGGCAGACAACGAGCTAAGGAGGTAAGAAATTCTTGCGAAGAAATTTTCAAATTCATAGATAGAAGGTTGTTGAATCTCGATGGTGGGAACATCACTGAGGCACTGGGCCAGATTAATATAGTCAAGCACCTACTCGCTATCAAAGAGGATGAGGAAAGAGAACTGATCGATATATCACAGATAACTCAAACAGATATAATCCAGACAAATGGCTAATAAAACAAAGTGTACAGTTATGTTTCATCAACGTCGAAGATCAATAGATAGAAGGGAAGTTGCCACAATTGGTGAAAGATTATTACACTTTTGAAGCAAATAATCAAACAGAACCTTCCAGGTTGGTAGCTCAATTGGTGGAGAAGTGCGTCACTTACACCGAGCATACGAAGGGGAAGGATTTTGCTAGCAAAAATTGACAAGTGTCTGCCTGTATGTTTTCAGAATTCGAAGAGACAAAGAATTGAAACATTAAATCTCCTTTCTTTATAACCGAAAGTATTCCTGGAACGGTTGAACTTCCAGCATGAAAAAATTGTATAAATATGAAGTTAGAAGAAAGAAACAGGTCTGGACCTATTTTGGTCAATTGTAATAGAGACTCTCCTTTTTTAATATTAATATAAAGCAATCTGAAGATTCCTGATTCCATTAAGAATGTGTTATGAGTTTGTTTCCTCTCTGATTTCTCGTTCTATTTCATTTCGCACATATATGTTTGATGAATGTTACACTGCAATTTAGTAAAACCTCTACTGTGGTGATTAATTTTAATTGTCTATATAGTTTATAGTTTTTTCTTTTGTATCGGCTATCAGCAGGTACAATACCCGTGGACTCATTAGATTTTGATATTTTATACATTCGTCATATTTCTTCTCACCTTTTTCTTCTTTTGTTTATAGGGCGAGATTCTCCCTTAATAGGAGCCTCGTATTATAAACAGATTTATGTTTTTCTCACATTTTCACACTCACCAATTATTTACTAGATAACATAGTTACGAGAAAAGGCCTTTGGTTTGTAATTTATCTTTAACATTAAATCAGATAGTTCTCTTTTATACGATCGAATTGAGACAACACCTAAAACTTTGAAACTTTCCTTTACTTTCATCGTTCCTCTATGACTGTCCCCATTGTAAGACAACCTTACATTGAGCCCGATTTATCGGACCAAACACATATCACTTTGAACCTTTTCGATACTATTCTTAAAACAACCAATATTCGAGTAGAACTTGAGCGTTCGTGGGCTGCGATTGAGCTGGATATAAATATCTAGGAACAGTTGGAGGCTAGACAATGACAACCTCGAAATTGGCCTTAGCTTCCTTTCCCAAAGGTTGATTCTCTCCTCCTTATTACTCTTCACTCACTTTCGGATGCCTAGACACTGTACCTTCTAAGCCTTAGGTGCAGACTCTAGAACAACAGAACCAATAGAACCAAGGAGTATTGAATCAATATATACCAAGACTAAGAGAAGATGAAATTATCATTAACTGTATAATAAAATTCGATTCACAGATATATACAAACCATAGAAATAAACTTGTATATATTATCAGATGAAAAAGTACCCATCATGTCAATGCATTATATGCAACATTACATGTTCAACTATATAATGTACATCTAACTGTCTTATAAAATTATTACACATCATCAATTTCTTTTAGTCGTCTTTTGTGTTTTCCAGTTCTTAAGTAATTCATCCATCTCCATGTCTTCGTTTACTGGGTGCTCTTCAACAAATGATGTTGCTTAAGTCCTTTCACGTCAAGCACGTCTGGTCTTGTACCCACGATGTGGAGGCTACTGTGAAGGGCCATCACCTACAAAAACATAAAATATTAAATTTATATGGCCAATTTTTAAATATCATTGAAGTAGTTCATTAATATTAAAAAACGTTCTGCAATGTAATTATTTACCTGGTCCACTAGTCGACACCGTTGGAATGGCTACCCTGTTCACCTGATCTTTAGGTTGAGGAGGCTCAACTATGACATTCTTTGTCATTGAAACGAAAAAATTTATAAGTATGGAATTATTAAGTATATGATTAATATACAACTATTTTACCATTGTGGGCCTCATTCACAGGAACATCTTGAGGCTACACCCCACTGGGACGGGCTTGCACCCCACTGGGATGGGGCTACTGGGGAGGACCATGATTTAATGGCCACACTAAACTATCAACGCTATGTTGTCTAGTACTAACGGTTTCATTGATAATGTTTCTCCCCTGATTAAAACAAAGTAAGACAATAAATTATGGGTGATATCAAACATTTACGTATTTTATAAGTAATGAAAGGTTAATGTGGACCGATTTTTATTTACCTTATCCTGCAAACTGGATCTTGGGGTCTGCTCCATGCTTTTCCTATGATCAACCACGACTTTATAGTCGTACTTGTAACCAAGTTGGAGGTATTCCTCCATGGTTTCAATTCCAAATTCATTGCCCTGCATTGCATAAGAGTATGATTTTTTAATGTTTTTGGCTGCAATTATCTGAAAGTTGTAAGGCGACACAAATAATATTCTTAAGATGTTTGGGTACTTACGATTCGTGACTGTAACCTCGAGTAGCTTCCTTGGCCTAACTTGTGTTGGCCATGTTTGGAAATCCTTTCTTTAGTTACCCTCGAAGTGTCAGGAAACCGATCATCAAAATTTTCAAGTATGTTATATATAACCACACTTTTATTTAGATCCAAAGAAAATTAAAGCTAGTATTGAAATCAGAATATTGTAATTTACATGGGGTACCGATTATTTTTTCTCCTAATTTTTTCAATATCTTTTCTTTTGCATCCTCAATGATCGCCTTCCACTCCCTCTCTGGAATTGAGGGAGGACGCTCATACCTAGGATTTCCTGCCAAAATTCATCTATAAAAATCCCACGTATATTTTAAATATTTGTCCGCTACATAAGTGATTGTTTTTTTATTGAACATGACTACTCCAAAGAGGCCTTCAAGATAATCCATAAGTTATTTTTTGAGGTTGGAATTCTAGCAATTCCACCTCATGCATAAGGTTTCCCCAAAAATCAACAAGGCCTTGCTCTCTAGGTGCCTATAAAAATGGTCGTTTCCTACACACAAAAAGATATGATCGTTAATTTAAAAATAATAATCTAGATGATTTGTGTATGGGATGGACAATATGAAATAACTAAAATATGAAAAACTACCTAGGAGTCTTATTTGTTTTAATGGAATTCCATTATCGTTGTCCAAAAATGTGCATGGAAGGGTTCCCGTGCTTGTCACACGTATAGATCCAGGAAATGAAACCATGTCAACCACATCATCATTCTCATCTCTGTCATCATCTCTATATTCTGACCGATGTGTGGATGTCTGGCGATGCGTGTCATGGCTCCTATCTAAATTAGGTGTGGAAGATGGAGAAGTAAATAGAACTCTTGTAGCTCTATGATCATCCGCATCAGGACTCTATGGCCTCTCTGCAACTCCATTACTACCAACACCGGGTTGAATAGGCTCCAAAAATCTCTTTATAAAAAATAAAATGGTTTTTCATGAGACAATATAAAAGTTAAAGAACAAAGTTTCATAATTGAACATATACATTAGAAAAAAACATTTTAAATTATGGTTATTACCTTATATGTGTTAAGTTGTGACATAAGGATATTGATCTTTTCTAGGACGTTGGGAGTTTGATCTGGACAATCTAATAAGCTAGCAAGTTCCTTGTTCGCTTTAATGATATTTTTTTTTTATTAATACCATTAGATCAGGGGATGAATACAACCCATCCTCATCGGTGGAATCATGATCAACATGGCCTGCTGACTACATATAATTTCAACAAAACCAATGTTATTTCAGTAAAATTATATAAGAAAATAATAAAATTCACGTAAAATGAAAGTCGAATTTGATAATCATTTACATGTTCTGCGGCCGACCCTTTTCCACGATCATCCTGCCACATTATAATATAATTAGAAATCCCAAATATTTAAAAAATTGTTAACATTAAAAAAAACTGATTTCCACCAAAATAAAATCAACCTCAATGATCAACCTCCCGCATTATTATAAAATTGGGACCGTGAAATATTTAAAACAATGTAAAAGATAAAAGAAAATATAATGCAATAACTAGAGGTTTCTTAAAGAGGTGTTGCATAAGTACCCACACACTATTAGTCGATGTTTCTATTCAATTCAAATAGTAATCCACTAATAACTCTTCCCCGAGAGCTATTTGTTTTATTTCACACAAGACTACTCGATTCTCTTCACATCCCTCATATATGAAATTTGGTTGTTTGTTTGTTGTCCCAAGTCGTGTGTTGTTTATAAACCCTGTGATATTGTCAGAATCTTTAGGCCTTCCAACAATATAGTTAGTCACTCCCTTATTTTTATCCTTGTTTATTAGCTATATATAATTTGCAGTGAGTGCATATCTTCACAAACTTCTCATGTACCGGGCCAACCACATCCAATCATTATAATTGTAACAGGGTTCAACATATTCCATCAATTCAGTTATTGTATTGTATTTTAGAGTTATTCCATCCATGGAAAATAGCCCCAGGCCATGCAGGGAGGATGGTGCAATGCGATATGTTATATTGTTGACAATGAAGTCAACATCTATAAGAGGCAGTTCCTTAGGTACCCATTGTTTCACTAGATTCTTATACCTGAGTGGCACCTCTATGTCTCCTATGCTCTCATCATCATAAGAGCATGATCCTCCTTCGGCAAGAAAACATTCCATGCGTCTACAAAATTTTCTTCTCACTTTTTCACCTCTGGTCCTTATTTGTGTACCATATCTACTAGATGCAGTCACATTTCCCTCTATTTTTCCTATGCTTTCCTCACTTGAAGAAGAAATATATGATAGGTACCTGTTTGGTTGTACCTTTAGTTTCATGTGCACGTGTTGTTAGTGAGTAGTCCATTCTCATCCTAGTTCCAATTTTTGAACTTTTTTTCTATATTCAAAGTTCTAAATACATTTTTTATATCTTTAGTTTTCGATGCACAATTAGAGGGTGAAATTACCAATATTAGTAGGGGTACTCATGCATGCAGTGGATTCCCAACTTAGTGAAGGGTTTGAATCTCTAGGTGGGTGCACCTTAATTCAACTCACTTATTCATACAAGCAATATGCACTATGGTTAGATTTCACACTACGGAATAGTGGTCAACCACCTAATGTAATGTGATATCCCTCTTGATTTTGGACATATTAAGGACATATTAATGTGATATCCCTAAAGTCTACTAATTCTTGCCTTCATGGAATAATAAGAGCTCACTTTTGAAGGTGCAAAGGATAAATGTCATTGCATCTAAACAAGGCCAACCTAGGAGGATGTTGTACTGTAATTCTACAAGAAGTACTAAAAAATGAGTGTCTACAATCTTAGGACCAAAAAAATAGGGATCGCAATAGAATTGAGGGGTCTTGTCTTAGCTTTTTTGAAACCTTAAAGGGTCCAACAGGTGGGTGAAAATAAATTATCTCTAAGGACATGATATATAGGAATTCTTATGATGTTAAAGGAAAATCCAGGATAAAAGATTACTCATTTAATGGTGAAATCATTGTGATGGATCTAAATGAAGAATGGGTTTACCATATTGGCTTTTCATTCCTCTCTCAAAGGAATGCGGGAAATATCTAAGGAGAGGGAAGGGGTAAAATATTTTGTAATCCTAGGGGAGAAATCGTAAAAGGGACTCAATTATATGGGCCGTCTAGTCAACACATGCTTAGACAACATTCATGTAGGCCAAAATCTCAAAGACATGAGAGAATGACCTTTGAATGAAGGAAGAATAATAGGAGGCAAGAAATCAACTATCTTGGGGAGAAGGGGGAGGAACAATACAAGAATATTCATGAGGAGATTCTCATTTTTTTTGATAGATGGCTCTAATATAGTGAGAAGGTAGGGGACCCCAAGTGTTAATAAGGATAAATGTTAGTTTTTGAGTAGGTTTATCTAAAGAAAGACATACCTAATGCATCAGGAGAAAAATATCCAAGTTGGGAGGTTAGGTAAAGAATCAGGTGAAGGGTGGTGCCTTTTGAGGTTAGAGTCAAACACTAGTGCCTAGACACCTCTAGCGATATGGATACTTTATATAACATTGAGTGTAGACTAAATATAATAAGGGTTAACATAATAATTCTCCTTCTTTGTAGGAGATTTAGAAGTGACCTCTTCTTGTTTGGAAGAATTGGAGGTGTCTTCAAGAAAAGCCTTCTTCTTCTTCTTGTTCTTCTTGGCAGACTTTAGAATATCATGATCGGGAATCATATTCTTGTAGTTGTTGAGTTTGGCATTTTCTCATGTGACAACAATCTTAAGCTTAGGATCTCTATTAGTTTGTCCTTTATTTGCATCAACTATTTAAGTTTTCAACAATCGTTTGTATTATGATAGTCACACTTGTGTTATTTACACCACATGCCAATTTTTGAGGTTGACGCATGATGTTGCTCCTTTTCTCTAATTTAAAAGATAGTTCTAACTTCAATTTTGGGTAGGGTCATTTTTTGTCACCATGTCTCTCATTGCATTTCTATTGGAGACTCACGAATTTGGTGTTTTAACTATGTTATCTCCCACACCATACTTAAGTTAGGAATTTTCTATTTGATGGATGTTGTCGATGGAATATTCAGTTGAAGGGGGATCTTTGATATAATTTTTGATCATGTTGTCTCAGTTTGAGGCATTGATAAAGAGGTGATAAAAGGTGTCTTCTTGTAAATTTTCCATAGAGTTGTGCAAAACCTTACACCATCAATGAATGAAAGTTTATTTAGATTCGTCGTCTTCTTGTTTGAGGTTAACAAGGTTGATATAATATGCATTTGGTTGAGGGATGTTAAATTATTGTATGAACTAATTCGCTAACATGTAAGGGTTATAAATTGACTCTTTAGGGAGATGATGGAACCATTGAATGGAATAACCTATCAAGTATTGAGGAAAAACATTTATGGTGATATTGTTGTTATAATGAAGAAACTTGACACATGTAGTAGTGAAATATTCTAAGTGAAACTCAAGGTATTCCTTTTCTAGAGAACTATTGAATTTAGGTAATTCAAGTAGCTTTTGGGGAATCCACGTGACTACAATTTGAGGGGAAAGGATTGTCTACAATTTTTTGTGTAGGAAGGTCTATATGATACATGAAGGTCTTTATCCCTACTTCCTTCATTTGAGCTCAAGTTTTGGTTTGAGTATGCAACACAGGGGGGGTGTTATTGTCAAAGGGTGGTATCCCACCTTCGCCTTCCATACTTGGATGAGTACGTGGTCATATACTATGGATGCAAGAGGGTGAAATGTTGAACATGTTCATGATTGGATTCTAGTTTCCCTAAACATTAGAGTTTTGAGGCTGCATGTATTCTTGTCTAAGAGGTTGGGAGAATGTTGGATGTATGCTTGGTTTTTGGTTTGTGTAGAGGATTACATGAATCCTTGGTTTATGGGTTGTGTAGATTTTGACATAATTCTTGGTTTTTAGATTGTGTATAGGTTGACATGAATACTTGGTTTACATACATAGATGAATGTTTTGGAGTAGGACATTAACATTCCTTGGCTAAGGGTTGGAATTTTTTGATTGTAAGGGGCCAATTGTTGTTGCTACACATTTACTTTGCTTTTTAAAAATATATCAAGGATATAAGTTTAAGGTAAAGTTTGAGGAACCATCATAGATGTACCAAGACTCATGGATCTAAGGGATAATGGGATGGTTTATGGGGACACCCAAGGTTCAATTGGGCCATGGATAGTGAGTGGAGCAACCACTTGAGAGAAAGAAGGAAATATATATGTTCCATCAAAAGGGGGATATGTTGAAGATGTCGGGAGAGGGTTAGATCAAGAGAAACAACTATTGGTCTAAGAGAAGGGGCTTCCCTCTTTCTTGGAAGAGAGGTGTGTTTCAAGATAAGAGGGAGGTTTAGTGAGTTGAATGTGAGGACTGTAGATTTTAACCTTGTACAATATTTACTACAAACAAATTTTCAGTAAAAGAACAAAAAATATACAATGGAAAATACAAACATTACACAGAGATTTTTCCCCTGGAAACCCAAAACGGGAAAGCCAACATATTCTATATTCATTCATAGTGATACATTGTTTATAATACAATATACATATAGGAGCCAACGACATCCAAAACGCTAAACCAATGACCTGGCTTAGTCAACAACCCTAATTCCTTAACCAAAAATAGAAAACCATCGGCAAGAAAGCATGTGATGAAAAACCACCTACATATGTGACATGTTTTCTGAGGCAAAAAAAAAAAATCTCGGGTGTGCTTCCCTGACACCCCCCCTCAAAACCCCCTACGTACCTGATGAAATTCTTAGACACTACTACTCATGCAAAGAATATAATACATACCCAACATTATCCCATTCATTATTTTATTTTCATACAGGGGGTTACAGGGTTACATAGTCAAAAATCCAGGGTAGGAATGCCCATGGATCCTCTACACCAAGAGAACTTCTCAATGCTCACAGATTTTGTTAATGAATTCGAAACATTCTTCAAAGTGTCCACATTCATCAGTGATACTTTCTTTTCTTCAATCACATCTCTCACAAAGTGATATTGAATATCAATATGCTTTGTCTTTGAATGATAAGCTGGGTTCTTTGCCAGAAAAAATGCACTTTGACTGTCACACTCTATCCTTACAACTTGCTGTACCAATCCAATACCTGAATGAAATCTTTGTAACCATACTGCTTCCTTACTTTCATGAGTGGCTACCATGTATTCAACTTCTGTAGTTGAAAGTGCCACTACAACCTGTCTTTTTCTCATCCAACTTATTGCTCCTCCAAATAGGTTAAACACATACCCACTTGTATATCTCCTAGGATCCATATCTCCAGCCCAGTATGCATCCAAAAATAAATGTATATCCACCACTCTGTCCAATCCTGGTCTTCCTTGGTAGCACAATCCATAGCTAGTAGTTCCATGCAAATACATGAAAACCCTTTTTACTGTTGTCCAATGCTCCTTCACTGGTTTTGACATATACCTTCTCAGAACTCCCACTGCTTATGCAATGTCCGATCTAGTACAAACCATTGCATGCATCAAATTGCCAACTGCACTCGCATATGGAACACGAGACATGTCCTCCTCTTCATGTGTCTTGGGACACTAATCTGTAGATAACTTTACCCCAATAGGAATAGGAGCCTTGACCAGTTTACATTCCTGCATATTAAACCTTTGGAATATTGTCTCGACATATTTTCTCTAATTTAACCAGAGTTTCCTCTTTTTCTGATCTCTTTTAATTTCCATGTTCAAAATGAAATTTGAAGCACTGAGATCCTTCATGAAAAATTTAGAGGACAACTAAGTTTTCACATCCTGAATAATCTTCTTGTTGTTTCCTATCAGCAACATGTGATCCACATACAATACCAAATAAATCAAATGATCACCAATTAATTTAAAATACACACAGTGATCCTCTTTTCTTCTTGTGAAGCCAATTCCCAACATATAAGTATCAAATTTTTGATACCACATCATTGGTGATTTTTTTAAACCATACAGGGAATTTTTTAGCTTACATACCAGCTCCTTCTTTCCCTTCATATCATAACCTTTTGACTTCTTCATATAGATTTATTCTTCCAGAACCCCATGTAGGACTGTTGTCTTCACATCCATTTGTTCTACTTCAAAATCAAATGCAATAGCAACAGATAACGTAAATCTTATAGAGGTTAACTTGGAAATAGGAGAAAAAATCTCACCAAAATCAATTCCCTCAACCTGGGAATAACCATTTGCTACTAATCGAGCTTTGTATTTCTCCACTTTTCCTTCTGCATTCAATTTATTTTTAAATACCCATTTGCTTCCAAAGGATTTCTTCCAATCGAAAAATCCACTAGATCCCAAGCCTCATTCTTATCCAAAGATGGCATTTCTTCGTCCATGGCCCTTTTCCATAGATTTACATCCTGTGAATCCACTGCCTCCTTGAAAGTTCTAGGATCATCATCAGTAATAGACAAAAAAAAATTGAATGGAAATCAGATGGAGTATACCTTTCCTGTAGCCTTCTTTCTCGAACCGATCTCCTCAATACTAGAGTATGAGGATCTTCTTCTTTTGATTCCTGTTCTTCTATAGAGTTTGACTCATCATCCTTTAAATCAAACTCTATTTTCTCTAGTTCTTCCTTACTTGGTAGGACTTCTTGTTTAGCAACATCTTTCATTTCTCTAAATACCACATCTCGGCTATACACTACCTTCTCAGTTTTTGGGTTCCAAAGATTATAACCTTTGAGACCATCTTTATATCCAATAAAGATACACTTTTTGACCTTCTTATCTAGCTTACTCATGTTTTCCTTTGGAACATGAATAGATGCATCACAACCAAATACCTTGAGATATGTGAGAGAAGGTTCCTTACTAGTCCATACCTCTTGTGGAGTCTTATCATCCAACGCTGATGTTACACATTATTTTCATCATCCCTATGACCATTAATGATGTAAACCTATCTGTTGCCTTCAGAGGGGTTAGTGCCCTGAGTTCCTGAAGAAAGAAGAGAGAAGAACTTTTCCTGAGAAAAGAAGTTGCATTCTCCTTTGTAAAAACCCTATTAAAGGGGATGTTCGCAGGTTGCTATATAGGTAGGGTGTGAGAATGCCTGATTCTTGTAGGTTGCACCATAGTTGGGTTGTGAGAGGTTCGCATGTTGCTCTATAAGCGGGGTGCGAGAATGCTCATATGTGGGAAAAATGAGCATCTTCTCGATGCTTCTAGAAGGAGAAACTTCCATGGTGAGGTGGGATCTGAATGGTTTGGATATTACTCTCTTTCATGATTTAGTGGGATCATCCTAACCTCCTCACCTTATCCTCTTCAGATTATAAAAGGAGAGGAGCTCTCATGGAGAAGGGCTAAGTTGGATTTGGCTTGGATGAGATTATCTTTTGAGCTTTGGATTTTGGGATTAGCTTGGATTGGATTGAGCTTTGGAGATTATTAGCTTGGCTAGATGAGCCACTTTGTCAAGATATATTGTGAATATGATCATATCTATGCTCTTAGAATTATTGGAGTGGAAGTGTGTGGGGAACGAAGGATAGTTGGAAGGGACCTTACGACATCAAGGCCATGGTTGTAATCTCTCTTTCAAATTTAATATGATAAAATAATATGATTCTTTCCTATAAAGCTTGTTGTGTTTTATTGTATGATTCCTTGATCACATACATAGGTTTATATTGAGTTTATGCTATTACTATCACTTTGGTTGGTTGCATTCTTTTGCAGGATCATCATTGTATGAGTGTTGGAACAGAGCTAGGATGGAGATGGCAAGAGGAAGCGGCGTTTAAACGGTATGTCACCTATCCCTCTTTAGTTAGTAAATTCAATATTTAAAACTTAAGGAAAGCGTCATGTTCTGGTGTGTTTTGTTCTAGATCTAGGTGGATCTAGGGAGAATAGTTAGTGTCCGCACCTACCGATTTATCCAATAACAAAATTGGTGACTCCAGTGGGGAACAAATTGTTTCCTAGTTAGTCTAGTTTCCCTTGCTTTGATTGCTTGATTTATGGTCTTTGAGTTTGTGGGAGATCCATCCAGACTCTCTAGATCTGAAAGTTCACTCAAATGTTTTGTCCTTTTTCCAAATTTTTCTTGATTACAAACCTTCTTGCATTGTACCTCTCTGTGGCTTGCGAGAATCATTGATGTTCGCACCCCACTGTTCAGTTCAGTGTGATCTTCTCGCACCCTTCCTGTATTTAGACTGCGAGAATCCCTAATTCTCACACTGTACCCCACTACCAGGTTGTGAACTTGTTTGTAAAATTTGTTTGGATTGAGTCTTGTTATCTTTTGATGCCTATTTTTTCTTTGATCAACTGGATTGAACTTTTGGAGCCTATATTGATCTATTTACAGTTTTCTTGACATTCTTTGAGTTTCTATTAGCCATCTTTGCTTTGTTTGGTTTTGAAGGATTAGTCTCTTGCTTTGAGTGTCTTTCAATTACAAAGCCTGTGTTTTCTTTAGAATTGTTTAGGGAAAGATCAGATTTCTTCTGAATAGTTCGCTTTAAAAGAAAACTTTTAGTTTGGGTTTCTTTGTTTTAAGAAAGTTCATTATTGCTTTTAGTGAAAATTTTGAAACAAAAAGATTTAATTTCTTTCTTTATGTTAGATTGGGGGCATCCTTGCATTTGAAGTAGCGAAATTGCATGATTCTTGAGGGGGCCATGAATCGTGCATTGGTGTACAATACCTTTTTCTCATTTCTTGAGAATCTTGATATTGATGAGTTTAATATATTTTGGGACATTGTGTATATGGTAATGATAAATGTTTTCTCCTTCTCATAGCATATCTTTCATCGAAATGAAGATATTGCATCTTCATATCTTTGCATAAAATTCAAGTCGGTAAAAACACCATATTGTCCATGCCATTTTTTTCTTGAGTAACAACAACCATAAAATAAAGCGCTTATAAAAATTGATTAGACATTTTTATATTTTATGGTAGTAAACCTACATTAGATTAGTCGTAGGGATTTGAAATAGGTGTGAAAGATAACTTTCCAAAGCTGCAAACAAACATAGAATCTTGCATTAGGGAGCGGTAAAATCCACTTATTACATTTTGTCCTAGGAAGCCCTTCTAACACAAGGGTCAATCACGAGGTTGCATTGAGACTGGCAGAGTTACTCACCTTGCTTTGTTGGTCTTGGTGTAGAGATTGCGTGTATTATGGGGGTCGCCCACAATGATGAGTGGAAGCCTTTCAAGTTGATTTTGGGCTAGATACCTTGCCCTTGCATGTGGATCGGACTATCGACTGTTTCCCCAGGCATCACTGTAGTGATTGGTAACCTTAGTGGCCTATCTCTTTAGGGTGTTTACACAAGGTGACTGTGGAGGGGCAAGTCTTCACGGTACCTAGAATCGACATTGGCCAAACTCACTCGGACTCCTTGGAGGATATACCCACGTTTATGTGTGGGAGCTTGCACCAGGGTGTAAGTCCATTAAGCAGGTCGTCAACGTAACTTTTCCACCAGCTCTATCTTAGACCCTTCTTACATTGTTCCCATGACATTGGATTTCATCACCAACTAGTGCGTTCATTGTGAGAAGGTTTTGTTTGCTTGCTTGCTTACTAGATTTTTAGCGTGTGTTGTTTGTCTTCCCTAGAGGAATCTAGATTGGATATTTATTTAATGGCATCAGTTCCCGGAATGACCAATGAAGGAACCTACTCTAGGGGAACCTTTTGTTTTTCCTTCTTATGGAAGCATTGGTCCTCCTCACATCGCTACTTTGAGCCTTCCAGGTCTCACTATTGGATTGTCGGTGTGGTTGTTTTCCACTCCGGTAATCCCAAATGTAGTAAGTGCTTTGTTCGTAAGCACTTCCCCTTAAGAACATCAAACTCATGTTGATCCTTCACCGTCTTCACCAATAAGATCTTCTTCACCTTCTTCACTTGCAAGGTCTTCTTCCATTTCATATTCTTCGGTGAGTGAAAGATCTCAAGCTGGTAACTTGGTGGATAAGAAGAAGAAGAAACAAAATAATAAGAAGAAGAAAAATAAGCAAGGATCCAAACTTCCAACCACTGTCAAACATGTTGGAAAACAACCAGTTACTGTTAGTTGTGTTGGGAGTGTTGATGATGTCAAGATCACCCAAACAACCTGTAAGCCCAAGTACCCTTGTAGGCTTTGTAAGGGTATCCATCTTCTTAAGGATTTCCCTGGTCTATCTAAGGTTATAGAAGCATGGTCTACACATCCTCACCAACCCATGTCATTAGCCTCTAAACAACATCTTGATGACTTCCCATCGACTAGTCATGATATAGTTGGGAAGAAGAAAAGTAGAGCCAAGTTCCCATGTATGTTATGCAAAGGGCGTCATCTAACTCAACTTTTCCCTCATATGGAAGAAGCCTCAAAATTCCTAGAAGACATGATTGTTTCACAGCCTCAACTTCCAACTGCTTATCGTAATATTTCTCTCAACCCAATTGTAGTTGATGGAATGATAAATATGGTTCCCCCGTCGGTCAGTCCAGTTGATCAAGTGGTCAATCTGGTCATGTCCTTGGTTGAACCAGTAGACCAAGTGGTCAATCCAATCCCATCCTCGATTGATCCCACTCTTCTGTTATAGAGTGAAACCCAAGCGATCGATCCTTTTCCAAGCGTCGGTCCCATTCTCCCCTCAGAGAATGCAACCCAAGTGGTCGATCCGATCTCGTCATCAATCGATCTTGAGAGTAAACCCGATACTGCCCACATTTTTCTTGTTGATACAAACTTTTTTGTGTCAAGGGGTATTCCTCCTTCTCCCGTGAAACTCCCTCCAAGTAATGAGGCCATCTGTTTTGATTGGTCTGTGCTAACTGGACCTCATCTTCCCTCTAATATTCCTTTCCAGATTATAGTACAGGTTTGTGGTCATGACGTTCCTCAAATGATGATAGATGAAGGTGTGTTCATTAGTATTTTGTCCTCTTTTGCTTGGTAAGCTTTGGGTTGTCCTCAACTTGTGCCAGTTATGTAGAATCTATTAGCTTTTAACAGAAGAACCAACCAACCTTTAGGGACCCTTACTCAGTTTCCTATAACTTTGGGAGGGAAAAATGTCTTTATTGATGTCATGGTAGTCCAAGACCCCTTGGATTTCTCTTTACTCCTTGGGTGAGATTATGTCTATGCCATGAAAGCTATTGTGTCTACTCTTTTTCGTGTGATATCTTTCCCTCACGATGGATGAGTTGTGACTGTTGATCAACTTTCATTCATTGATCCCAACTGGATTGCCTCCCTAAATGGTTCTTATATGTAGATGATATCGCCCCAGCCACAAGTCAATTATGTGGCATTGTCACCCATGGCTTCAACTTCTGATGACTTAGATCCAGTAGTTGACATGGTGATCTCTTCGATAGGGTTGTTAGAGCTCGATCTATTTATCTGTGTCACGACACTCGACATGGTGTCCTTCCAAAGTGTGTTTCTTCCTTCTAGTGAAGACCTCTTGGAAGCCACGACCGATTTTTGTTCCTTGACATGGTGTCCTTCCAGAGCATTGTCCTCTTGGAATCCATGATCAAGAAGAGAGTCAAGGATAGTTTTTGTGTCTTTGAGGCAACCTCATTAAAAAATGAAACAAAGTTCTTTGAGCATAGTTTTCTAATTTCAAGCTCGTTAAAAAATGAAACCACTTACGAGGATAGTTTTTTCATCTCTGTGGCAACCTTGTTAAAAAATGAAACAGAGGTTATGAGCATAGTTATTGTTTCTATGTCAAGCTCGTTAAAAAATGAAATAGTTTTTCCCCTCTCTATTTGAGTCAAGTCCTTCATCTAGTATTTGAAGCTTCATTTCCTCTGCCTTTGTCATTGGATGAAACGAAGCTTGGGGGGCAATACTTTCAGCCTCTGGACTTCATGTTGAAGTAGAGCCACTAGTTTCTTACACTGGGGGCTAAGTACCAACCATCCATGTGTTATGTGTTGGGAAGTCCAAGCATAGTTTTATATGGTTCAAGCTTGTGTAAAAATGAAACCACTTACCTCAAGCATAGTTTCCTTTGGTTCAAGCTTGTGTAAAAATGAAACTAGGTCCAAGCATATTTTCCTCTGGTTCAAGCTTGTGTAAAAATGAAACCAGGTCCCAACAAAGTTTTGTTTTGTTTTAAAGCTTGCGTAAAAATGAAAACAATCCCAAGCTTAGTCTTTGTTCTTTCTCATGCTCGTAAATACATGAGAATAAGTTATCGAGCTTAGTCTTTATTCTTTCTCGTGCTCGTAAATACGTGAGAATGCAACAAAGTATACTTTTATCACTTTTTTAGACTCATAAAGGTTATATGAAAAAGGAACCCACTGGAGTTCCCTTTAAGCTCTTTTCAGACTCTCTAAACATGAAAATATTGCCGAGCGACCTTGTTTTCTTTATGCTCGTTAAAGTATTTGAAGAAAACATCTTGAGTGATAGTTTATCTCTTTTTTGGTCTCATCAGACCACTTTATGAAAAAGGAACTAAGAGAGTTCTCTTTAATTGTTTTTTAGACTCTCTAAACATGAAAAACCCCTGAGTTTTCTTTCTTTGGACTCGTTAAACAAACATTGAAAGGCCCATATGGGATTGAACCATTCCTTCTTAGGGTTTGTTAAACATACTTTGAGAGACTCATCCGAAGGATGAGCTTACATTATAAGCATATGTTATCCTCCTCAAGATTGTGTAAAAATAAACAGGTACTTGCTAGAGATGGTGGGGGAAAATTTGGGAAAGAAATATGTCTGAACCTGTATGGAAGAGTCACTTTTGAGCATGACACCGTTTCACTCGCTTTCCGTCTAGGTTGGAAAATCCACTTGTCTCTTGATAATACTCCTTATAAGATTACAAATTGGTCTATGATCCCTGTTGTTAAGTCAATGTTTCCAAGACGGTTGCTGTGTCATCAATATGTTCAAAAAATAAGTTCAACCTAGAAATCCTTTTATTGCGTCAGCCATTTCTACAGTCCTTAAGCATTTTATTGTGTCATCCATCCCTGAGTCAGTCCTGAATCACTTGTTACTCTGATCTACATCAAATCTTGTTACCCGTTTCGTGTCATTGATGGGGGATACATTAAGGCCCTCCTGTGACAAGTCTTTTCCTGTCGACTTCAACTGATTATCCAGGATTTAGACGTAGAAACTAATTGGTACCTTGGAACTTGCATGCCTCAATGGCAGGTTTCCTCTTTTTCGACAATGGGTTTTCATTATTGACCCCTGATCGGGAGATTCCACTAAGTGTTTGACTTCAGCTCATTAACTCACATTCATTGGATTGTACTAGATTACCTTGGGATTCATTGACATTAATGGTGATTTCCCTCTCACTTGTTAACGGTTCTCATCATTGACCGATAATCAAGTGGTTTCTACCATGTTAGACTTCAACACATGTATTCACATGGTTAGATTCGTACATAGAGTGGTGGAGATGAAGACCCTGTATATTTTCTGATAGATCTAGATTGCATTGGAGTATATTCAGTGTATTGTTACATAAATCCACATTGTATCTCTCATGGCTATGTTCAAATTTGAGCCTTTAACACATAGATCCATAATGTATTTTTGGTGGCTATGTTCATATTTGAGTCATAATGGCGTTGATCCACAATGTATCTTTGGTGGCCATGACCTATCTTACTTGACATGGATCTTCACATGTCGACATTTATGCTCTGATTCATTTATATTCTGAGTATGGGAATGCCTACCTCAATGATGATATATTATTGTACTGTATTTCCTTGTTTGTTGGCAGGTTTTCGACCTACTGTTCCTTGTTCCCTACACACACTCAAAAAAGTATTTCATTTCAACTATCACTCTATTCTAACTTCATACTTTGGGGGGATCTCTATTACACATTATTTTCATCATCCCTATGACCATTAATGATGTAAACCTATCTGTTTCCTTCAGAGGGGTTAGCGGCCTGAGTTCCTGAATAAAGAAGAGAGAATAAATTTTCTTGAGAAAAGAAGTTGCATTCTCCTTTGTAAAATCCCTATTAAAGAGGATGTTTGCAGGTTTCTATATAGGCAGGGTGCGAGAATGCCTGATTCTTGCAGGCTGCACCATAGCTAGGTTGCGAGAGGTTCACAGGTTTCTCTATAAGAAGGGTGCAAGAATGCTCATACGTGGGAAAAATGAGCATCTTTTCGATGCTTCTAGAAGGAAAAACTTCCATGGTGAGGCGACATCCAATTGGTTTGGATATTACTCGCACTTTCATGATTTAGTGGGATCATCCTAACCTCCTCACCTTATCCTCTTCAACTTATAAAAGGAGAAGAGCTCTCATGGAGAAGGGTTAAGTTGGAATTGGCTTGGATGAGATTAGTTTTTGAGCTTTGGCTTTTGGGATTAGCTTGGATTGGATTGAGCTTTGGAGATTGTTAGCTTGGCTAGATGAGCCACTTTGTCAAGATATATTGTGAATATTATCATATCTATGCTCTCAGAATTCTTGGAATGGAAGTGTGCGGGGAACGAAGGACAGTTGGAAGGGGCCATACAACATCAAGGCCATGGTTGTAATCTATCTTTCACATTTAATATGATACAGTAATATGATTCTTTCCCATAAAGATTGTTGTGTTTTATTGTATGATTCCTTGATCACATACATTGGTTTATATTGAGTTTATGCTATTACTATCACTTTGGTTGGTTGCATTATTTTGTAGGATCATCATTGTATGAGTGTTGGAACGAAGCTAGGATGGAGATGGCGAGAGGAAGCGATGTTTAAATGGTATGTCACCTATCCCTCTTTAGTTAATAAACTCAATATTTAAAACTTAAGGAAAGCGTCATGTTCTGGTGTGTTTTGTTCTAGATCTAGGTGGATCTAAGGAGATTAGTTAGTGTCTGTACCTATCGATTTATCCAATAACAACTGATGAGGGTGATTTGTTGACCAGGTAACATGCAGTACCCACTGACTCTTCCCAGAATTCTTTCCCTAACCCGGCACCACTGAGCATGCACCTTGATTTTTCCATCAGCGTCTTGTTCATCCTTTTTGCAACTCCATTCTGCTGAGGTGTATATGGAGTATTATTTTGCCTTGCTATACCACACTTCTTACATAATTCTTCAGATTCATTCCCACAAAACTCTCCTCCATTATTTGTCCTCAACACCTTAATTCGTTTCTCTTTCTGTTTCTCAACAAGAGCCTTAAACTCTTTAAACTTGTCAAAGAATTCAGATTTCTTCCCGAGTAAATATATCCAAGTATTCCTCAAGAAGTCATTTATAAATGAGACATAGTACACATATTTTCCCAATGATGGGACCGACACAGGTCCAAAAACATCACTGTGAACTAGCTGTAAAATTCCTTCTTCCCTCTTTGCACCAGAGGGGAATCTTACCCGATTCTTCTTCCCATATAGACAATGTTCACAGAAATCAAAATCCAAAGATAAATTATACATACATTCAACCATACCTTTATTGTGTAGTAGTCGAAGACCCTTCTCTCCGATGTGCCCCTGTCTTTGATGCCACATCATAACTTTTTCTCTAGAGACTGTAGGAGTTCTTTCTTCTTCAACTCCAATATCACAAAAAATGGAACTATTACACCCATCACTAATAGTTCTTCCTTGTAGATTATATATAGTTCCAAACTAAACTCCCTTCATCAACACCATTGCTCCTCGAACCATCCCGGAGGTTTCATTTTCAAATATTTTTTTACCCCTGCATCGTCCATTTTGTTTACAGAAATCAAATTTCTAGACAAACCTGGGATGTGCAGAACACCAGGCAGTGTTCCAATCCTTCCATATATGATCCTCAACTTGACTTTTCCTCGTCCTATGATTCTGGTTGTCGAATCATCACCTAAGAAAAAATTACCTCCATCATACCTTTCATATTCACAGAACCACTCCCTGTGGGGAGTCATATGAAAGGATGCACCAGAGTCAACCAACCATGCCTCATGATCTACATGTGTGCTTGAATAATCCAAGTACACATCCCCTCCTTCTTCCTTGGAGGTCTTTTCTTCTGTAGAAGGATATTATTCATATCCCTTCTTTTTCTCAACTTTGGATCTACATTGCTTCTTGTAGTGCCCTTCTTTTCCACATCTCCAACATACCCTTACAAAATTTCTAGGAGATTTAGATCTACCCTTGGACTTATATCTCCCACTTGAGAACTTAGATCTATTTCTTTCTTGGGAGCGTCCTCTTACAAATAATGCATCCGTGCTCTGTCCTTCCATATTCTTCTGTCTCATATCCTCCGACAACAAGGATGAGACCACTTCATCAAACTTCAAGGCAGTTGTATTACTACCTATGGCCACAACCAAACTATCCCAGGAGTCTAGTAAAGAAAACAAAAAACTAATATATTTATCTTCATCTGAAATTTTAATCTCAACAGATACTAACTGACTTACCATAGTATTAAAGGCATTCAAATGCTCTACCACCGAGTCTCCATCTCTAATCCTCAGGTTATACAACTTATTTCTCAGGAATAACTTATTTACTAGGAACTTAGATTGATACAACTTCCCCAAATTTTCCCATAAATCCTTGGTTGTATCTTCCTCTAACACATTCAGTAATACTAAATCGGAGAGACACAGTCAGATTGTGCTCTTTTCCTTCTGATCCAACTTTTTCCAGTCATTTGTTGAAGTTCCTGTAGGTGAAGTACCTGGATCTACCGTGATCCACTAATCTTTTTCCACCAACATATCTTCCATATTGAGTTTCCACAACTCAAAAATTTTCCCATTAAACTTCTCGATCTCCATCTTTGAATTTCTTGCCACTTCTTTTCACTTGAAAAATCAATACCATAGATCTCCCCTTGTAACAAGGCTTATCATAGTCTCGAGACAAACTCTTGACCACAAAGGTGTCCCCCTGAAGCCAACAAAGATCTGATACCAAATGTACATTTTAACCTTGTACAATATTTACTACAAACAGATTTTCAGTAAAAGAACAGAAAAGATATAATAGCAAATACAAACATTACATAGAGATTTTTCCCTTGGAAACCCAAACTGGGAAAACCAAGATATTCTATATTCATTCATAGTGACACATTGTTTACAATACAATATACATATAGGAGCCAGTGGCATCCAAAACCCTAACCCAATGACCTGGATTATCCAACAACCCTAATTCCTTAACCAAAAATAGAAAACCATCGACAAAGAAACCATGTGCCAAAAAAAACCTACATATGTGACAGTTTTTGAGGCAAAAGAAACAATTCTCGGGGGTGTTTCACCCCCCTCAAACCCCCCTACTCATGCAAAGTATATAACACATACTCGACAAGGACCTCACAATATATCAAGGCCTTGCAAGAACTCTATCTCAACACCTTGGAGGCATACCAAATGGTGGAGATGGGGAAAGGGATCATGAGGAGTGACTTAACCTACAATGTAAATAATGTTAAATTGAATGGCCCCATCATATAGAGGTAAAACCCAAGAGAATACATTACTTTGGTAAGTAACTATGTAGGATACCAAAGACAAAGAAGAGGAACCTCACTTATTTTCGAGAAAAGGGATACAACACTCCCTATTGTAGGGGAAGGCTAGTATAAGAAGTAGCATTTACCAAATAGAGGGGGGATAAAAGTAGTCTTTGACCACTTCCAGAATGGGATCATCCTTTTTAAGTAGAACAAGGACTAAAATATCTTCAAGGGAATTTTATATATTTCCATCAAGGACATGTACAATTCTGATGTGGACAATTTTGCATGTAGGCATTTCTCTCGGACCTCTTCATGAAAGATTGTGAATCTATGATGCATGTACACATATGTGATATGTGGGTTTATGATAATATTTTGAATTCTCTAATCACATTGCTCATTTTCATTAGATGGATATTTGTCGGTCATGAACTTGTGTAAACCATTCCATTTGGTGTTTGTTTCACTAAGTGTAAAGAACAATGTTGGAGAATTATAAGACGTAAGTTAGGTATGAGCTATTTGTTACCTCTTTATTCCCTTTTATTTTAATGATATCCATATTTTGTATTTATCAAATGAGAAATTACCCCGGAATTGATTCCATTAGACACAAACTCATTCCTAAGGCCAACTAAGGATAAAAAACAACACATGCTAATTAATCTAGGAGTCAAGCATGCAAATAAACCTTTTCATAAAGAAGCACTAGTTGGTGATGGAATCCAAAATCGCAGGATCTGTGTGCAGAGGGGATGAGTTTCGGCGGGTTGGAAATTTACATTGACAACCTACTTAACGAACTAACGCCCTAGTGCAAGTTACCTCACTGAGCAATGGGAAACCCTCCAAGGAGTCTGAGTGAGTCTAGCCAATGTCGATCCCAGGTACAACACCACCTTCCCTATGTTGTCAACTTGTGTAGGAAGTCTAAAATATTATGGCCTATATGGTACCACCTACTATAACAAATAAGAGGGGGGACAATCGACACCAATATCAACAAAGCAAGGTTGATTACTTTGTCATCCCCAATGTGACCTCATGCTTGACCCTTGTGTTAGAAGGGTTTCCCAAAGTCAGTGATATAGAAACTAGATTTCACTCCTTAACTCAAATATTTATGTTTGTTTAGCAGCTTTGGAAAGTTATTCTCGCAATCCTATTCCAAATCTCTACACCTAAGCTAATATGGGTTTGAAGAGCCTTAGAAAATTTTCTAGATAAATTTTAATTAGCGCTTGATTTTAGGCTATTGTTACTCAAAGGACTGGTCATGAAACTAATGGCGTTTTGACTCGAATCTTTAAAACATGTAAGAGGAAAATGAAATGCAAGAATTTCAACTTCGATAAAAACTATCTATGGGAAGGAGCAAGAGGTTTTAAGAAAAGAAATAATTTCTTGATAGATTACTATGTGTGCACTACTAATGAAAAAAAGTATGAGCTAATTATCCAGATAAATGGAAGCAAAATGACCCAAATTTTAAAAATACCATGCAAATGTCATAGTTCACTTAGTACACCTATACAACATTGAAAATAACAATGTAATAAAGAAAAAATTACACAAATCCTTGTTTCGTAAGAGGAATGCCACATAAGGATTTCAAATTTTTATGTTCTCTGGAAATTCTTAACCTTTCCAAGACATAAGAGGTGTAAACATGGTGACCTTAGTATGCAATAAATCTACCTTATTCAACCCATCTATGCTCCCTACTCATAGACTATCCATTACCCATCCCATCTCACGCCTTGAAAACTATGACTCTCATCCAAAACATCTCTTCACTAATTTAAGACCCAATATAAATTGTTGAACATCCACTGTAAGCTCAATATCAAGGAATACTCCTAGAACTACATGCTACAAAGTTTTGGTAACAAATCTCAAGGTTTTGGGCAGTTTTTGGTAACAAATTTCAAGTTTTTTGACAATTTTTACAATAGATATTAGGAGTGAATATCCACCATTTAATTCATTGATCTCAAGATCAAATACGGGAGATAAACTCTTGAAGGACTAACACTCTTCAACAAATACTCAGTTTATATTATATAATGTGACGAAAAACTAAGTAGGCACATTAATGTGATTACATGGTCACCTAACATTCTCTATGTCTTGCACATATCCATGTAACCATTCTCCAATGAACTAACCAACAACATTCTCATCTAACCTATGCACATGGCATCCCTTTAAGGATACTAATGCAAATACTTATGATATGTGGTTTTTAACCCTTATTTTCCTTATGTTGCATAACTCATATCATAGAATTATTACTATATTAGATTAGGTTCTATAATATTATAGGTCCATAGACTGTAAGTAAATTCAAGGAATTGTGTTTAGACTCTATAAGATATCCTTTGAACACCTTACAATGTGAGTAGAGACCATATTGGAAACCTATGTCCTCCACTTCAACACCATGAAGATCAAGGGTCAAATGTCATGTGGCATATTGATGTTTCCATGCCAACATGATGATGTCAACAATGTAAAGTGCTAGGATAGGTGAACCCGTGAAATCCTGTGAGATGACATGAATGACATCGACAAGGGGGAGTAGATAATAAAAGTGGTATTTCCAAGATATGGCACATGGAATTGACATAGGTAAAGGGACGTTTAGTTTATCAAAATTACTCTAAGTATTAATGCCTCAAAATCTACAAGAATTTAATTGAATCTTATAATGTATTTTCAATCCACCTCTCCATGGGGATTTCCTTCTTCATGTTTTGAATTGCATAAATCCTTTCCTATACATGATACAATGCATGACGAGATAAAGATGGCCCATATGCATGGTGGGTGAAGATAAAACATTGATGTGAATAGTAAATAGAGACTATAGGTGCATATGCCAATCCTAGAAAGTGTCATACTCCCACACTAACAATAGCAGGGTTGAATTAATGGATATGTGGACTAATTACATTCAACTATTTGGTATTGATTCTCACAGCATGGAATCTTCAAAAGGACAAGTGGTGGCCCCATATTCCAACACATGGAACTACTAGTGCAAAGTTTTCCAAGCTTAGCAAGGTGCCCCTTCTTATCAAAATTTATGTAAGTATTTGAATCTCACATTTGAGGGAGAATTTAGTTGGCTGCTATAAAGCATTTTATCTCTACATGATCATTCAATATTTTCCTTTTAAATTTTTTTCTACATGGATACTATGCCAAACCTAAAGTTGAATTTTACTTCATTTATAGTTTTTTAAGTCTAATTTGCATGAGTGGATTTTAGCCCTAATATTCTCCACCCTACATAACTCCTCCCATAAACCCTAATTAATCTAAGCATTGCATAGAGGATGAAATTCACTTGAAGGCATAGGATCCTTCCATGTGGCACACATTTAGGGTGAAACATAAGTGTGACAAGTTTTTATTAAATGAACGGAGGTATTGGGAAATTCAACAACTCACCATTTTTTGCCTCAAGCTCTCTCTCCCGATCGGTCCTGCGTGGCTAGCTCTCTGTCTCTAGCTTCCTTCTCCCAACATGTCCTGCGTGCCCTAGCTCTATGTCTCCAAATTCCTTCTCCAACATGTATTTGATCACTATATTCCCTACTCCATCTTCCTTCCCTGGCATGTATTCCTTCTACGACGTGTAGTGTATTTGATCACTATATTCGAGTAGGGTATTCGTTGCTCTGGCTTCTGATAGAAGCTCTTCTATATTGTCTCATGAATGGGCATGTGCGAGTGCAATATGATCATATTTAATTTTAGTGTTATTTTGTTGGGAGCACGCAGGTGCAATATTAGATTTAGTTTTAGTGTTATTTTGTTTTGTTTACTTTTTTGTTTTATTGTTTTATATATTACATATTTTTATTATAGATAAATATTTTTTCATTTTTTTTGTTTTATTTTTTTATTATATTTATATTATATATATTATATTTATATATTATATATATTAAGACAAGTGGATCCATGAAATAAGGATTCAAATATATAAAGAACACATGTGAAATGCCTTCAATGATCAATTAAATCCATAAAGAAAGGGGTGCCCCCTCATCAATCAATAAATAAGACCATCCCTTAACAATATGTAAGCAAGGAGGGTGAATGCTCCACATGGGATGATGAGTAATATTCAAATAAAACCTAAACAAGTGTGAAATCATCTCACAATTAGGCTAGGTCATAGCTCCATGGAAAGCTCCTCCACCAAGTAATAAGGCATAAAAATATGTAGAAGAGGGAAATGCTTGACATGAGGGTGTTAATATATGTCATAAAAAAAACATATAAATATGTGTATGAATCCTCAACATGAGAAAGGGAATTCACATCATGAACATCACACCATGCTAGACCATATCAACCTAAATTAATGTGAAATCAAGTGATATCAAGGGGGTAATTCCAAGCAAACAAAGATGCCAATACAATCTTATCTTAGCCAAAAATTGCTAGGGTGTTCCATCAAGGGAGTCATACATAAACATGCATGATGTATCATCAACCATCCAATGATCATAGGGACTCCATAACCAAGTATACTAATATGAAAGGAAAGAAATCACCAATACAACTAGAGCATCAACATCATCTATCCATCCATGACTACATCACTAATAGTCTTGATTCCTAGTAATTAAGGGACATATGATCCAAATTAGTCTTATAGGGCTCATAATATTTGGCCTCTAAATGAGGTATGGGAACCATTAGAAAGATTTAGACACAATATATGGGTCTCAAGACCTTAACTGTGGTCATGAGAGAAGCTAAAGGGTCTTAGGACCTAAATGAAGTTCTTAATGTTCATGATCCATGAAACAATTCCTTGCGCTACTACAAAGGACCTTTAGAGGGGATACTTGGCTTCATATGAGTGTTTCTAGGTGTTTTTTTGCACCAAGGATGGGTATTTGGGACTTTACCATGGTAAGAAGAGGAAATAACGAGCCTCAAGTTATATATAAATATTTTAAGGATTTGGTCCGTGAACATGGCCTCAAAGAACAACATAGGTCCTCTAAAAAGGACATTTGATATTAGAATGGGATATGGGAATCTATATGAGGTTTTACATACTAGGGAAGGATATTGGGGTTTTAACCATGGTTAAGTAGGGAAAGGAAGGGCCATATGACCTAAATCAAGATTCTAGGGCTTATAGTGAAAATACAGGTCTTGAACCATTGCACATGTCTTTAGAGGGAATATTTTTCCACCAAATGGGATACATATGCCATTAGGAACTCCCTTGAAGAGCCAGTGTACCATTCCAAGCCATACTTACCACTTTCCATCACTTAACCCCCTCATATCCTTGTCTCTTGAGATTTTAGGGTGTATTGACCCAAGAAGGGGTTGTCCCTCATTATATGGGAAGAAGTGGTTGAATTCCTAGAGGTATTATTATGGAGACCTTTGTCACCGCCATAGAGGTCAAGATTTTAGATGGAATCCACCACACCATCTAGGTTCTGAGAGGCACTGGGCCTTTGTCCATGAGGTACAAGTTAGGTATTATGGTGAGTGTTATTTCAATATTTGAGGCATTTAAGTATGTTGTATCTTAGATTGCTTATATTTAATGACATATGTTTGGACACTATTCCTTTTTCTATGTTTCACCTAGGTGGTTGACATTTGTGCCCTAGTAAGTGGTCTTCCTCGAGAATGAGTTTTCT
This sequence comes from Picea glauca, assembly GCA_000966675.3. Taxonomy (NCBI): domain Eukaryota; kingdom Viridiplantae; phylum Streptophyta; class Pinopsida; order Pinales; family Pinaceae; genus Picea; species Picea glauca. The sequence continues at coordinate 1,202,224 of JZKD02S1673027.1, read as the reverse complement.
ACTAGGAACTCTCTTGAATATCAATCATACTGTTCCCAACCATCCTTATCACTTTCCATTTCTTAAACCCCCCTGTTCCATGGCCCTTAATTACTAGGCATAGGTCTTGATTCCTAGAGACTAATTTGGATCATATGACCCTATAATGACTCTAAAAGGCACAGGTCTTGATTACTGGCCCTAGTACAATGTATTTTATTATAAATAGTTGTTTCCTTTAAAATTCGACGAGGGAAATTAAAACAAAGTGAGGATAAGATGGGTCAATATATATAGTGGGTGTGATAATAATATTTGATTCTAGAAACCATTCCATATCGTCAAGGCATGCAAACAATCTATCCATGTCAAATTTCAGTGCATACAGAAACATTTTGAAAGAATTTTAATGTTGGCCCCATTCATAGGTTATTGTTTCCCATCATGTACTGATCTAGCCCCAATACATGGCCCTTAATTACTAGGCATAGGTCTTGATTCCTAGAGACTAATTTGGATCATATGACCCTATAATGACTCTAAAAGGCACAGGTCTTGATTACTAGCCCTAGTACAATGTCTTTTATTATAAATAGTTGTTTCCTTTAAAATTCGACTAGGGAAATTAAAACGAAGCGAGGATGAGATGGGTCAATATATATAGTGGGTGTGATAATAATATTTGATTCTGGAAACCATTCCATATCGCCAAGGCATGCGAACAATCTATCCATGTCAAATTTCAGTGCATATAGAAACATTTTGAAAGAATTTCAATGTTGGCCCCATTCACAGGTTATTGTTTCCCATCATGTACTGATCTAGCCCCAGTACAACGTATTTTATTTGTTTCCCTTAAAACATGACTGGGATGCACATCCCTGCATATTATTCTAGTACTGCGAGGGCATGGCACAATAACCACACTAATAAAATAAGTACTTGATTAATCGCATGACAAGCTTCAAGTTGTTTTATGTCTTTGTATTTTTCTCTCATCTAAGTACTCTTTTGCTCCTTAAAGATTAATATTAGTACAAAATCATTATTTAAATACGACATCTCATCTATCGCCTTCTTCTCGCCACAACCAAAATCATGGGCCTAATTGGCATGATATTGGTTTTGAATGACACAAACGATGAATATAAAGAGTGGGTGTGTGAGTGATCTTTGATTCTGAAAAACCTCCCATATCGTCAAGGCATGTGAATAGTTTATCCATGTGAACAATCTATTACATAAGGGTTTGGTTTATAAGAGTGTTAGTGGAAACCTATTTGAACCTGTACAATTTCTAGTTTTAAGGTTGTTTTAAATTAATGTTATGTAACTATTAAGGTGGATTATAAGGTACGTGTATGTTTTATGTATGAAGGTAAGGCATATTAGTTCTTAGTTTTCTTGTGTAGATTGTTAACAAAGGTAGGTCTTGTGTTAGACAACTTTAAAGGCCATGTTAAAAATTACATACTTGTCTTATGAACAAGATATGGTACTATCCATTTTGAGGTTTGGCATAGAGATTGTTCTTACGGACTACACTACATTGCACCATATACTCCCTACATAATCCCTACACTCATTGCAAACCATGTAACACCATTCAAAGACACATTCACGACCTCTAAGCCCCATTCACAGGTCACTATTTCCCATGTCTAGTCCAATGTAACAATGATGACAATTATTGATCATTCCAAGTATATTGCTTATTCATGAGGCCAAAATCATATCATCTCATTCATATTTAGACCTTATTGCAGCACTGATTACATTAAAGTAGCTTATTTTAACTATGTATTTATCCACAAGAAAGAGAGAGAGTTAACCTATGGTAGTCAATTTTCTTTTAAAAGAGATTAATAATGGTTTAGACTTGCATTTTTAATGACCCAATTCTTCGGTGACGGGGGTTCATAAACATATAGAACTTTAAATTGGGTAATTTTGGAGGTAGAATAATACATAATATCATACCAATATTCCATTAGATGGAACCATCACATCCATTTCCTTTGTTTATCCCATGTGTACATTTGAAGATACGTGCAACAAATTAGCTATACTTGGAACCACCTCATCCATTTCCTTTGTTTATCCCATGCAAATATTCTTGCGACGAATTAGCTATACTATCGACGAACTTTTTTCGTCGATAATATAGCTAATTTGTCGCAAGAATATTTACATTCGTTGCTCTTGCAAAGATATCCTTTCCTTGTCTCTTGCTGACGAATTCCCTTCTTTGTCTCTCTTGTCGACAAAAAAGTTTGCATAAGTGATGGGTACTAAATTATCCTTGATTATTATCCTTGATTTTCTCCTCTACCTATTCTACTTCTTTTCACACCACCATATATATCAATATTTCTTGAAGGTTAAAAATATCAACATCATCTTAGAAGAGAATCCAATATCATATTTCTCTACTTCTATAGAGATTACTCTCTCTATGTTTTAAAAGATAGCTACATGACTCTACACTTAAATGACAAATTCCAACATTTGATGGTTTTAATTAGGATTCATTTCATATTTGGTTTATCAACTTGAAATTAAAATTTGATACTTTGCAAGCTAGTACCTTGAGTCAAATACAAATATGAAATTAAGAATCATTATTAACATATATAATAGAACATTTATTCTAACCTATAACAAATATACTAAATTCTCATAATTTCTTCTCATAACTAGAAGTTTTACATTTAGAGTTCCCTTCCACAAACATGTTCATCAAAACTTTGTTGATGCAATACTATGGCAACAATATTGATGACATATAAGATCATGATGGTATAAAAATGAATGAGCTTCTCTTAGTTTCAAGAATAATTTATCATCTAATGAACAAGTCCAACCATGTGAAGGTGGAAGCTCATATGGCCCTTCCCCTCCCCCTCCCATCACTCTCAATTGATCCCCAATACCTAATATATAAAATAGAAAATAATCGAAAGCAACGTCCTAGTAAGATTCATGCATAGAAACTACAAAACCAAAAATTATGAAGGTAAATGAAAATATGTGTTTGTAAATGATATTTTTAGTTTACCATGTAATTTAGTATATTGGAAACTATTTTCAAGTTTCACATACTAATTAAACAACATGTAACATAGGATATAAAAACGTCACATAAAACTTAAACAAATGTAATTAACCCATGACATTATAAGTAAATTATTTTAAGAGAATAATTCATACAAATTAAAATATATAGTCACGTACCTAATCAAACTCAAAATCTATGTAATCATCCTTATTCGGTATCTTGATCTTCTTCATCGAACTCAACATCGATATCATCATTCGATTCAGAAACAATGTTGAAATAGTTGACGATACCATCATCGCTATCAATGTCATTTTCGAGCATATTTTCATCGACATCATCATCAAGAATTGCAATATTGTCTCCTACTCATGGATCATGATCTTCTTCGTCTTCTTCGTCTGTCATCCCTGCATGATCTTCTAGCTCTGTTTGATCTGGTGAATCATCTTCTTCCTGTAAATGAGTATACTTATCTAGAATTCCTCTTGGATCATATCTAACAACAAATGAACAATCCCTCTCACCTTGAACATTTGAGTAAAAGACTTGTTCACATTGGCTTGGAAAAACATAGCGATCATGTCCTCTTTCAAACACTGTTGGTTTAATCATTGGAAATCCGTTGGCATGTTCAATAACAGTTTTTTCCTCATTGCATTCTTGCATTCATAACCTATACCATTTGACATCGAACATAACTAATTTGAAGGAATTAAAGTCACATTGAAGTATATCGTTTAAATACCCATAGTTTCTATTTTTATATTCTCAGGGATGTCTGTCACTCCTAGAGGAAACATTAGTGACCTAGAATATTGTAGTTATCCCACTATCATAATTTTTCCTAGTTTCATCCAACTGTTTGATGCAAAATTTACGACCATTGCACCACATAGCCTTGTGGTGTTTCAACTGCAATATACCAGATATGTAAAATATGCATTTTCAATTAATAAATTAACATATATATTTATATAACTTGGAAAGTATCTGAAAAATACAATACACATGTAGTCACATTAATATAACATAAAATAACTGGATAAAATGGGTGAATTTGTTTTCCTGTCCATCTTTCAAACCATATGCTAAATCAATTTCCCTTTGTGTAACATTGGCATTTTTTTTACGACGAGCTTCTCTAACCAATTCAGACAGTCGTTTCCATGATAAGCTACCTCCATGATGTTGTTTACATCTTTCAATCCATACATTCATCTAGTCAAGATTGTTTGCAATGTATAAATGCAGTGCATCCCACTCTTGAGCAATTGAATAAAAAAATCATAATTCACCAATATTAAATATTAGTTATAATGTCCATGGTTATAAATATTAACAATTTATGAAATAAAAGATATTAATTATAACTAATGAGTATGATCATATACACAAAAAATGAAACTTTATATGTATTATTAATATAAATATCCACAATTATTAATAAATTACCTCTATGATTAGTGAGATTTATGTGGTTGGGATTTTTGGTTTTGATCGGAATAGCCACAATTTTGTCAATAGACTGTTGACGTTTCATATCAAAATCAAGATCCATATTTAGGACAATGAGCCTGGGTTAAGAAGATGGGAAGAGATGGTATAAATACTGGAAGTGTGGGAAAGATTTATTTGTCGGCTAGGTTTTTTTATAGAATTATTTAATAAATTAAATTATTTGTTAAGATTTTTAGGGTTTCTTATTTTTCTTATTTAAGGTTTATAATAATTTATTATTAATTTAAGGTTTTTAATCTTTATTTATTTTCTAGGGTTTAGTTAATAGGTATTAAGTGAATTATTTAAGTTATTTTAGGGTTAAGGTATATTCTAACTAATTTAAGGTCGAGGTATAAACTAAATATTTAATAGAATTAATTGTTTGTTTGAGTTAATATTAGGGTTTCTTAATTTGGTTGTTTTGGTTATAAGGAATATAATGAATTATTTTAATGTTGTTTATGTCTTCATTTTAATTACTATGTTCTAGGGTATAGTTAATAGGTATTAACTATAGTTAATTAATAGTTAATTATTAACTTGTAGGTATAGTTAATTATTTATTATTAATTTAAGGTTTTTAATATTTATTTATTTTCTAGGGTTTAGTTAATAGGTATTAAGTGAATTATTTAAGTTATTTTAGGGTTAAGGTATATTCTAACTAATTTAAGGTCGAGGTATAAACTAAATATTTAATAGAATTAATTGTTTGTTTGAGTTAATATTAGGGTTTCTTAATTTGGTTGTTTTGGTTATAAGGAATATAATGAATTATTTTAATGTTGTTTATGTCTTCATTTTAATTACTATGTTCTAGGGTATAGTTATAGGTATTAAGTAATTATTAAGTTATTAGGATTTGCCCTTATGTTATTCTAAATGTTTATTGATTCAAGGTTAATTAGATATTAATCAATTATGTTCATACTAGGGTTAAGTTATTTAAGAGGTTATTAAGTTATCTTAGATTATTAATATTAATATTAATGTTAAAAATATGATTAGGTGGGGTTTTAATGAATAAATTAATTTATAATAATGTATAAAAATTACCAATGATTACTGTTGTTTTTTATGGATCAAGGGGAGCCAATTTTCGCTTAGTTCTAACCCACTGTCTCTGTTTAGGTTACTAGGATGTTTTCGGTTTTAAATAGCTTCTGTAATACGACATTTGAAGAGGTGATTTTCTTTGGAGAGGATTTTGGTGTCTTCTTGGTGAACATGGTGTCTCGTTTTAAGGGAGTGTTCAGCTAGGGTAGAGGTGTGTATGCATTCATTCTTAATGTCATCTCCATTCTCTTTTAACATAACTTGGAAGGAGAGACCAGTTTAACCGATGCAACTTTTACCACATGAGCCCTCTATTTTGTAGATTCCTTTACCATTGTGAGGGTCAAGTTTGTCTTTGATGGATCTCATACCTGGTTTAATGGTTTCAAGTGGTTTGAAGGATGTATTAATATATTTTATTCTAAGGAATCTCTCAATCTTGTCAGTCACTCCTTGGATGTAAGGAAGGCAGGAACTTCTATCAGGGTTCTGGTCTTTAGGGGCATTGGGATTATTGCGGTTTTTTTCTAGGGATTTGTTTATTTCATTCTTAATGTTATTTTGTTTATAATCTATGTTATTTCATTCTAACTTTCCCCAATAGATCTCCTGATCTTCAAATGTTTTGATGGATTTCACATCCTAAATGAAATCCACTGCATGCATAGTTGGCACTGCTAATTTAGGAAGATACTGACTAAT
>JZKD02S1673027.1:1166280-1195876 GCA_000966675.3 Picea glauca | reverse complement strand
TGCATAGTTGGCACTGCTAATTTAGGAAGATACTGACTAATATACACCATGGATTGATATACCATATATCCCTCCACCATAGAACCCTCAGGACGTGCTCTTTGTCTAACCAACGTCTTCAATGATTTCATGTGCCTCTCCACCATCCACATCGACCTTGTGTGAACATGCCCACAAATTTCAATCTCCTCAACTTGGTGTATGATGTAGTGTTATTGTGCATTGAAAAATGTTCGATGTATATACTTTTTAATTTCACACATTAGATGAGGAATTTCTCTCTTCCAATACTTTATATCATCTTCATGGATTTATTTCAATGACAACCATCTACATTAGATCATGACACAAGATTTCAAAGATGGGCATATTTCAAAGATGGGCATATTATATCATTACTAGCAACAATGTAGAGGAGAGAAGATTTGATCTCGATCCTTCATAAAGTTGTTTATTTGCCTTTTTCTAATAGAGGTTCATCATAAATACCATCACTATCCCCATCCTCATTCGGCTAAGAAAACAAATCTTGGATCATTTGATTTGTCCCATCATCTTCTTCAATGGGATCATTAACTTGATTTGTCCCATCATCTTCTTCCATGAGATCCTCATTTTCTTGATCATGTTCCTTAGCTTGTACAACATCATTTCTACTACTACTTGGTGCAGTATTCTGCAAAAAATTAGAGAGAAGCTCTAACTTTATAATTACAAACAATCATGCAAAATTAGTGTGTATAACAAATATTCAAACAACACACACACACACACACACACATATATAATCGACAATATAAAAACAGATAATGAATACATAACTAATAATTACCACGAGATGATATTCATTCGATCCCCCATAAATGTGCCCATATTTCCTACAATGTTTTTTAGTTGTTGCTATTAAAATTCTTATGGGACGTGTAGTGCAACATATTTTGCAAGGGAAATAACATCTACCATCACCCTTATCACCCTCTTTACTCATTTTCCCACCTCTAATATTCTGTGACATTCTTCCGCACAAAAACACCCTTTTTGAACCATTGTTGTTATAACAATATTGTCGCAACATCTCTAATTCGCAAAATATTTATAGATATTTTTTTCGTCGCAATAGCGACAAACATTGACCAAAACAATGTTGACTTTGTCAAAGAGTATAACGGTCAATGTTGACTTTATCAAATAGTGTAATGGTCAATGGTTATCGTCACTCTTGCAACAAAAATTGACCAAATCAATGTTGACTTTGTCAAAGAGTATAACGGTCAATATTGAATTTATCAAATACTGTAATGATCAATGGTTAATGTCGCTCTTGCGACGAATCCATAAGTTCGTGGAAAGAGAGACGATATTCCACTATTTTCATGTTTGTCGCAAGAGCGATGAAGATATGGATTCATCGATAAAGTAAAGAATACGGACTAGATTTATAATAAAATTGAAAAGTTGAACTCTTTCTCTTGAATTTTGCGATGAAAGGGTACTTTCGTCACAAGTAGTCATCGCAAATTTTTCAATATGTAGTAGTGCTACAAACATCCAAAAAAAATTAAGAATGAAATCAAGAAGCATATTAAGGAATTGTTGGAGATGGAACACATCAGACCTAGCTCTAGTCCATTCGCTTCTTCCATAGTGTTGGTGAAGAAGAGGGATGGCATCATGAGGATGTGCATCAATTGTAGAGACTTGAATACGAATACCATAAAAAAACACCTTACAGAGTTGCATGGATTCTTTGGGATATGCAGCTACTATCGACGATTTGTAAATGGATTCTCACAGTTGGTTTCACCACCCATATATCTCACTAATAAAGCGACATTCATGTGGACAGAGGAAGCCCATAAGACATTTGACAGGATGAAGGATGTGATGAGCACTTGCCTAGTTTTAGTACTTCTTGATTTCACTCAACCCTTTGTGCTTAAGTGTGATGCATCGAGTGATGGCATAGGAGCATTTTTTATGCAACATAGACATATGATGGAATATGAGAGAAATAAACTCACATAGTCAATGAGACTCTACTCCATCTACGACCAGGGATCATTTTAGGGATGAAAATTTATATTTAAATGTAGAAACCTGGGCTAATCTTACTAGTCATTAATATGAAAAATGTAAAATGTTTGTCCATAGTTTTGTAAAAATATTCAAATTTCTAAGGATTTTATAGTTTCTATAAAATTTTGGTAATTTTTAAGGTAAAATAATTTTATTCCATGGAATTTGGGTGAATTGTTTTTAGAAAAAATGGAAATTGGTGAATATTTATTCAGGAAACACCATGGAAAATTATCCAATTTGCAAAATTTAGCCTCTAAAAGCTTCCATGTCTAAAAAAAGGAAATTATTTCTATCATGCATGCCTTGGAGAAATTCATAAAGTACTTGGTAGGTGGAAAATTTGTGGTTAAGATTGACCACAACAACTTGAGACACTTCTTGTGATAGAAGGACATAAATGAGAGGAAACAAAAGTGGGTCAGAAAATTGTAGGCATATGACTTTGACATTGAGAATGTGAAAGGGAAGAAAAATGTGGTTGTTGATACCCTCTCCAGAAAAACGAAGATATGTTCACTTGTAGAGATTTCAGCTAACTATAAATCTCATCTCTTGGTAGAGTGTTCCAAGAATAATTTTTCTTGTGAGTTGATGGATCACCACATATAGGATGATAGGTACAAAGTGGTGGATGACATAATCTACTACAAGGACCACTTATAATTAGTCCCTAATTCTACATTTAAGGGGAAGATTATGAAGGCTATGCACGATGCACCTTTGGTAGGCTATCATGGGTACTTTAAAACTTACAAAAAGATCATGGAGAAGTTCACTTGGAAGGGACTCAAATATGATGTATTGAGGCATGTGAGGGAGTGTATGACTTGTCAGCAGAACAAGTCATGGAAACCTCCTCCTGTAGGGTTATTACAACCATTACACATTCCAAAGTAGAAGTGGGAAAGCATGCCAATGGATTTCATCACAGGCCTATCGAAGGTACAGGGAAGAGATTGCATATATGTGGTGGTTGATCACTTAACCAATCTTGCAAAATCATTTTCCATTCCCTTAGAGTACAAAGAATCAATTGTAGTAGAGTTTTTCTTCAAAGAGGTATTCAGAATCCGTAGGTTGTCGAAGTACATTGTTAGTGATAGGGATAGTAAATTCCTCAATGCTTTTTGGCAGGAGTTGTTTAGGTTGGTTGGAACATAATTAACTCCAAGCACTAGTTATCACCCCCAAACATATGGTTAGACATAGATAGTGAACAAGTGGCTTGAGTGGTGTTTAAATACCTATGTGTCCGGGAAAAATAAAGCATGGATGAAGTGGTTTCATTTGGGAGAACATTGCTATAATATCACTTATCACAAGCCCATTGGTATGACCCCATTTTGAGAATTATATGGCTATGATGCTCCTTCATTTGTTGATCTGACATTTGGGGATAGAAGAGCCCCCAAAGATAAGGAATAGATCCAAGAGAGTCAATATATCCTCAATACTCTCAAGGACAATTTACAGATGGCATAGAATAATCAGAAGATCTATGTAGACAGGAACATGGTTGAGCACACTTTTGAGGTGGGAAACTTGGTATTTTTGAGATTATAGCCCTACAAACAATATTCATTGAAGAAAAGTGGTGTGGAAAAGATAAAACCTCGATTTTATGGCCCCTACAGGGTGATTCAGAGAGTTAGTGAGGTAGCTTATGAGATCGAGTTTCCGGAAGAAAGTAAGATCCATAATGTGTTTCATGTTTCATGCCTCAAGAAGGAATTGGGACAACACGTCACTTCTTTGGAAGAGTTACCCCCATTGAATGAGGAGGGGTAGTCAATTTTGGTTCTTGAGGAGGTTTTGGAGGTATGAGAGAGGAAATGGCATAACAAGGTGATCCAAGAGTATCTCATCAGGGGGAGAGATTTATCGATAGAGGATGCCATGTAGGAAGACGACCATATCTTGCAACATCTTAACTTGAAGTTTCTTGAGGAAAATCAATCTCGGGAAGGGAGGATTGTAATGTCCCTTTCCAAATGAGCATTCCGGGATATTGGTCTAATGGGATAAGTGATTCCCGTAGGCTACAGTCCATGGAAAGAAAGGGGATTAATTAAATATTTGATGTCAACGGGGTGAAAAAGCAATTTTTTTTTAAAAGTGACATTGAGTAATTAAGTGAAAGGGTTATTTAAGTGAATTTGATCTTATAAATTCACTTTCCTTTATTAAAAGGGTACAATGGTCAACAAAAGGGTGAACTAGGAAATAAAAGAAGAATGAGGAAAACCTCTCTCATTATGAATTGTTATTTTCTAAAAAAGAATTGGAAATATATATTGTGGCTTTGTCTCTTGGGAAGAAAAACCCTAGAGAAAAATATTGATTTCGGTAGTGGGACCATCCACCCTAGTTGGTCGTGGAGAGAATATCACTCATATATTTTCATTGTGCTTCATTGTGGCTTATTTTCTCATCTTGGCATCTGAGTTCCTCATTTTGTGACTAAGTTTATTTGTAGGAGGGTCGAACTTCATTGCTGCTTTATGTCTTGTTGTAGCAGAGCCAATTTATTTTGAAGGAGGGATGAACTTACCATAGTGGGTAAAGTTTTCTTTGATGGTATAGATTCTTTGAGAAAGGAGGTTGAGTTTAGAATGTGATATGTTGAATCCTCTTTATTGGGTCGATTTTCCACATCTTGGTTAGAATACTTGCAGCTGGGGAAAATATTGGACTAACATAGCCAAGTTTATACTTGTTGGGGTCGCCTTCTTCTCATAGGGATGAGATATATACTTGTTGGATAGATTTCTATGTGTGTAGAGTGCCACCTCTAAAAAAAAACCAATATCTATTGACCAAGGTCGTGTTACTTAGTGTGGAGGCCAATTTCTATGGTGGAGGAGAGTTGTAATATATGTGGGACTGATTTTGCATTGGGGAAATCCATTCTCTTTTCTAGAGAAGTAGATATGAGTCTCCAATAATGTCCAAATTGTAATAGGTCAGAGAAATAAATAAACTCAATTCAGTTAGTGGTAATTACCTATTGTTAATTAACATTTTTTGTGAGTGATTTCCTTTGTCATTTACTGTTATAATATTGTATACAATGTGAAAAAATTTCTTGGAATCACTTTCATTATTCACTGAAAAACATATTAAAATAACCCATCAACAAACATCACAACAAAACAAGCAGTAATCAAAGAAACTTACAGTGAAAACAGGGCATAAAGATCAACTATTTGACGAAAGACATAAGTCAGGAAATACATTAGAATACTACAAAAATAGAAGAACATTTATAACAGACTCAAGGAGGGATGAATAAAACCTACAACCTAAGTGTTTGATGAAATTCATCACCCAGTAATGGCTATTACTCTTTCTATCTACTTCTTGGCTGACCCAAGTTCAGATCTAACAGGTTTCCAACAAAATCCTCTAAAACTATCGGCCCTCCTGGTAAACCAGAAGGCAACACAACACAGATAATGTACTACACAGTCTCACCCAAGATAGTCCTATGGGTGACTGCAATGCTCAGATGCTTTCAGTCTAGGAAAGAATGGGGATGAAGGTTTTGCAATTCATCTTCTTAGGCCTTGATCTGGTTATTCTTTCTATTATTCTTGGTATCCATTCATTTGTTACGGTTATGCATGCATTCTAACATATCTAACATATGACAAATCTAACTGAATCATCCATTTATTCACTCATCATCTAAATACTAAAAGAAGGTAAATATACCATAAACACAACACATAACATGATTTTTACTGTGGTTCACCCCCTCCTAGGATAGGTCCACAAAATTTTGGCTTCTTAGGCTCTTCTTATTATGTTGTTGCAAAGTATGGTGTTGCATGCACTACAATTTTGATCATTCAATTACAAAAAAATTCCACAATCCTATAAGAGGATGACTAGATCGCACTAGTCTCCTCAAACTATGATCTAACCCCCAAGATCTAGCCACTTGACTCTCCTACAACTCAACAACTTAAAAAATTGGTATCATATCTTACAATGATTTCCTTAACCAAACAAAACAAAACTTAGGAACCCCCCCCAAAAAAAACCCAAAACAACAATCTCTACCACCCCCTCCTAGGTGCTTATTTATGCTAAATTTATAGCTTACCAATCATTACAATCTCTTAGAAAACTATAACCCTAAGGTGGTTAGGTTTTTTTGCATGAACACCTTGCATGATTTCCTCCTTTGCATGAAACGTTTCCTCACATGTGCTATTGTCAGCTGTGTTTTTCCAAATTAATCTTTATCTTCCAAAAAAATGGGCTTTTCCTCAAACTTGGCCTGCACCTAACAGGCCCCCAACACTGACATGTGGCTCATCCCGAGCCACCTAAGAAGTGTGTGTTTCCTCAAAAACCTCTATTAGGCTATGGAACTTGTCTACAAGTTACCTTCCTCTTTCTTGGACCTACACGACCTTCTCTGTGAGCTCTTCTAATGCTTGTGTTGTGATATCCTCCTAGATCATTGTTTCACACTCTGTCTATGCTTGCATCATGTTCTTCGTCTCCTCCTCCAACTACATGATCATCTGCATTGCTTTCTCTTGAAGGGGTTCCATCTGCACCTGTATTTCCTGCCTCTATTTCTGCATTACATTTAACTCTACCTACAACTTCTTCATATCTTGTGTTCCTTTCTGATGCTCTGTGATACTCGTAGTATTATGCCTCTGTTTGATGTATTGGATTGTTGCGCTTACTTTTCCTTCTTCCTGGTCCCACTACTGGACCTAATCGTCGTCCTCTAGTGTTGTCCAAATTTGCACTGCTCTGTCAAACAATCATGTTGCTTCTCTTATTTGTATTTCCATATCATCGATTTGGCTTCCATCTTCCTTTTTCCTTTTCTCCTTCACCTCTGGGGGAGTTGTTGGATTGAGATTTTCTTTTAGATCCTCGATCTCTTGCCTATAGTGATCGATTTCCTATGCGATGAGGTTGATATTTTCCTCGACATTTATTTCTACTACTTGCACGCTGTCAAGGATGCAATTATACACCACTATCAATCCCTGTTCCATTTTGTTTGCGCGTTCTTTTTCCTCCTTGGTTTCGCACTTGACCTCCTTGACTACCAATTCTAAGGATTCCTTACCATTCTTCGTATGTTATAGTTCTGCTACGTCTATTCTTGCACGTGACTACACCTTCTGCACGACATTGAATGAATCTTGTACAATGCCTTAGTTGGTATTCTTGCCATTACCAACTCTATCTGTGCCAGATCCTTTAGTGGTGTTTGGGATACAGTCTCATCCATTTGCAGTATGCTGGATGTTTGGGCTCACCTGCACTATGGTTTGGATGGTATCTTGCTTGCTCGACGTGACCCTTGCTTTTGCTTCTATTGATATGGAGAAGGACTTTGTCCCCCCTTCAGGCTTGTGCGTTTCCCTCATCTGCTCTAGGACCTGCTTGATGTCCACTAGCTCATCTTGAATTCAGCCTCTTTGGTGTTGGGCGTCTTCAAACTCCTCAGCTGGGTGCTCTTGTACTTTTTCTTCCATGAGGTCAGTGTCATCCTCAGTAATCGTGTATTCTGGCAACTATTTGTGTGCCTTGACCTTCTTGTGCAACCCCCCTATGTGTATGATTGGTCCCTTTGGTGGCCATGTTTCTTATGGGGTAGTTGTCAAAGAGGTTTCTTGTGTAGTTGTATTCCCCATTCCGTGATCTTCTTGTGCTGGGGCAGTGTCCTTTTTTCCTTCCTGCACATATTTCTTCGACACATTCCCCTTCTTCTGTTGCATCGTCTTCTGGCTGGGTTTCCCGGACTTCGTCGGATTTTTGGCCGCATCACCATCATCTGCAGGTGTCTTGGTTCCCCCTTCTTTGACCTCCGTTCCTTTTGGAACTTCCTTGGCCATGACTCAGATCTTCTAGTCATCTTTCCAATTGTGCATTTCCATTTCTACATCTTCTCTGCTGACGCAGTAACAAAGTTGCATCCATTCTTTGGTTGGATCCCCGTGCACTTGTATCCACATGGTGTGGTGCATGGCTCTGAAATTTGAAATACCTTGGTATTTCATGACAACCTATGGAATGATCCTCCACATGTTTTCTATGCTTTTATGAATGATTCTAAAGTACCACGCAAAGGTACTTGCATTGCCACTTCTTATTTTGGGGTCTGAAGTGCTCCCCATTGAGGTATACCGTATTATGCGACAATGCCCTATCTTGTCGCAAAAATAAGAATATGGTGGCTCCCTCCACCTGACTAATGCTATCAATATCAATAGCCAAGAATAATGAAAGTATGTCCCCAAATATTGAACGTCTTTGCAGACATCAAGGAACGAGCTTAACAGATAAGGGGCCCAACTGAGCATGGTGACATTGGCGCACTGTGCTGCAGTTGCAACAACCCCTACAGGGACTTCCTCCTTGCGACACCTTCTAATCATTTTTCAGGCCATAAGATTTGTGTCCATTCTTGTGGTTGCATCGCTGATTCGTTTTATAATTATAGCACGTGATCCCCTCTCTCTACTGTAAGTTTTCTTCATATCCTTGACAAGCACTTTCTCCTTTATTTTTTCATCCAGGTACTTCACAGAACTCTCGCCCATGGATGATATAACTATGATGAAGGAAGTCGACTCAACATTGATTGATATGGGTTCCTCCAGCCATAAAAATCCTCCATGTAGGACTTCCATTAACTGCTTGACATAGTTGTTTACTTCCTTTCCCCTACCAAAATGGGGAATTTATACTAAGTTGAGGATACAATGTTGGCCAAGATAGCTGCCCATGCCTTTGGTTGTAGTATAGGATCATCGAAGGGTCCTGTGCCTATACTATGCATGTATACCTACTGCACAAATTATGGGAATTTTCCAGCATTGGCCACATCATGGTCTGAATACTTTAACTTTTTCCATGCAACCCAAAAGTGTTGGCATGGCCTGCAATCCCTATGGAATGCACGATAATACGATGGTTGCATCGGGATGCTTGCATGGGGACCACATCATGGGATTTTTTCCCTTTCTTCTGACCAACGTGCTAGAGGTCCCATTCTTCGCTTGTCTGTGCTCTGTGCTAGAGTCGGGATGCCCAATTAGATATTCAACCAACCCTTCTTGTTGTTGCGCATACCCTGCTTTAGGATGTGTTCTTGGCACTGCAACCTCTGTGTGCACATTGGCTTCGCCATTTGTTCTTTTGACTTCTTTGGCCCTCACAAGTTGTTGTAGGTTTCCTGCGTCGTCTGTTTTGTGGCCCTGCGCACCATCATGGTAATCAATTTACAAATAAAATGTTGTTGGGGCTTGTGTTTCTTCCTCCACCAGTGTAGGGATTTTTGTTTTGAATCATGGTGAGGGAATCACGTCAACATCAATGAATTTCTCTCTCTGTGCAATTTCCTATTCGACTTGTATGGTTTCATGAGGAACTTTAACACTGCTACAGGTTTTCCTCATTGTTTGGCTCGACGCACCAATATTTGGTGGTGTCATCATTGGTATTGCTCACTTTTCTCTGAATGGGCTTCACTGGTTCATGTTGTGAACTCAATATTCACTTCGCATTTGCGTGCTCTCTATCACTGCAATTTTGCGATTTCACAATAAGTTGTAATCTATCTGCATTTCCCCGTTATATAGAAGGTGTCATTGATGTTGTAAAACATCTTGGAGAGGCTTCGCTGGCTGTGATTAATGAAATAAATATTTATGAGTAAGTTCATTTAATTTTTATAAATGCCGCTAGTTGGTGCCTTTTTGTCATAACTGTCATTTTTCAATTTTTGAACTATTGGTCCTTTTTCCAGTGCACTGAAACTTTTTAAGAGCGTCGTGCATTTCCGCTGTTATTTTTCATTAGTGCACAATGTTTTTCTTTCTGTTACAGATTTTATACATGTAGACCTTTTTCTGCTTGTCATGCTGAGTCCACTTTTTATACGCACCATGTTCCCCAATAATTTTTGTATTTTATTTCTTTTCTATTTTTCTATTTCTTTTTCTCAATTTTCTATCTTAACTTCTACTATAATACACTATGTACATGTGTTTCTTATTGTGCTGTAACTTTTAAGTTCTAGGAGGTCGATTGTCCCTGTATAGTTTCAATCGACTCCCATTGATCATTCCTTGAAGCTCTATTCCTTCCAGATGCTTTAGCTATACATATCCCCCATCCGTGAAAGTCCTTACTTCATAGGGCCCTAGCCAATGCATTTTAAAATTACCAGGATGTTGAAGAAAATTACTCTGATAGAGAAAGACTAGGTCTCATTCCTTGAAATTCTTCCTCTTGATACATTTTTCAAGCAAAGATTTGTCCCTTTAATTTTGTACTTCTTGGTAAAATCCTGCAAGAATCCTATCTTCTTCCATATCCACGAGTTGGTTTAATCTTTCATTTACTACACCTCTTTCTGTCATGTTAGTGATTGCTTCTATGCATAGACTGGGTACCAAAAATTCCAGTGGCACCACTGCTTCTTTCCCATACACCAACCTAAATGGTGTCTGGCCTGTCAGCTTCTTAGATGTAGTCCTGTATGCCCATAATATTTTTGGTATCTTCAAATCCCAATCATCCCCGTTGACATTGCAGATCTTTGTCAGAGCATTCTCCAAGATCTTGTTGAAGGCTTCTATTATTCCATTTGCTTGTGGATGGTATGGTGTACTCTTCTGATGATAGAATTCAAGCTTCTCAGTCATATCCTTGATAGTTCTGTTGATAAAGTGGGTACCTTGGTCACTCATCAAAAACCTTGGACAACCAAATCTAGTGATCACTTTCTCAAACAAGAAGTGTGGTGTTGTCTTTGCACTGCAATCTTTTACTGGTGTTGTTTCTTCCCATCTTGTTAAGTATTCTGTTGCAGTAATGATATACCTTGCTCCTAACATTTTTTCTCATGGATTAATTGGTCCCACAAGTTTTATGGCATATTTTTCAAATACCTGCAAAGTTACTTTTAGTCTTAGGGGCATCTCATCCCTTTCTATTAGGTTTACTAACCCTTTGACAGACATCACATCTCTAGAAATATTCCTTAGCATCTCTATGAATTGTTGGCCACCATAGTCCTGCATACAATACCTTTTGCATGGTATCTTTTCGTGCATAATGTCCTCTAGCTATTCCCTCATGATCTTCTGCCAAAATCCTAGGCCTCTCATGTTCTAGTACACATCTTCTCAAAATGTTGTCTTCACCCATTTTATATAAGTGTCCTGCAATCCCTTGATATTTTGTATCTCTGACCACCATATTTTTCTTCTGTGAAATGTTAAACTCTTGTGGTGCAATCCATGTACTTAAGTATTCAATAATATTAGTAAAATATTCATCAGCTATTTGGACTAAAAATAACTTCACATCAGGGAATTTTTCTTTCAAGTTGGTAGGTTCCTCTCCATTAGTGACCCTTGATAGATGATCAGGTCATGCATTCAACTTCCCTAGTTTGACTAATACTTCAAAATAAAATTCTTGAAATAGAAACAACCATCTACAAATCCTTCCCCCCAACACTGGCTTGTTGACTAGGTATTTGAGGGCTGAATGATCTGTGAACATCTTAAAGTGTTTTCCCAGTAAGTAATGTCTGAACTTTTGCAGTGTATAGACCATAGCTAGGCCTTCTCTTTCTGTATTATTGTAGTTCTACTCTGATTCTAACAGTTTTCTTCTTGTAAATTCTATAAGATTCTCCAAATCCCATGCTCCTGGTTGCACCAGAATTGCTCCAAGTGTTATAGTTGATGCATCTACATGCACATGAAAATTATTTTCCCAATATAGGGATACTAGAATAGGTGTTGTGAACATATTTTCTTTTAGAGTGTCCAAACCTTGTTGACAGTCCTCATTCCTCTAAAATTTAGTATCTTTGTTTAGCAGTTTTTCCATTGGCGCAGTGATTTTTGCATATCCTTTTATAATTTTTATTTAGTAACTTGTATGTCCCACTGTTTCTCTCAATTGGCATACTAATTTTGGTGCTGATAAGTTGACAATGACTGCAATCTTGGAAGGATCAACTAGCAAGCCTTGTTTACACACTATATGGCCCAATAATATTTCAAAAGGTGTCCCAAAGATGCACTTCTTAATATTCAATTCTATTTGACACTGCATGCATCTTTCCAACATTAGCCTTAATACTTCCACATGGTATTTTAGTAGACTATATACATTCCAATAATCCAGATACACTTATAGAAATAGATGTATAAAGTCCTTAAAAGAAGCTATTACTACCCTTGAAAATATGGCTAGTGCATTCTTCATCTCAAAAGGCATGACTGTGTACTGGTAGGATCCCCATTCTATGGAAACATTAGTCTTGTACCAGTCTTCTGGGGCTATCTTGATCTGTTGGTAACCTGGGAATCCATCTATAAAGGAATATGCTTCCTGGCCTCCCACATTCTCTAGGACTTCATTTGTAAAAGGTGTAGGGAAAGGGTCATGTAGGCAAGCATCATTCAAGTTACTCATATCTACACAAATATTTATCCCCCCTTGTTTCTTCTCTTAAACTACCATAGGGATTATCCATTCAGATTCCTCCATTGGTTCTATGATACGAGCTTGCAACATTCTGTCAATTTTTGCTTTCACTTTCTGCTTATATATTGGATTTAGTCTATACGGTATCTGTTTGATAGATACATAATCATGTTAGAGAGGTATCTTCATATCTCCTATCTCTCATGCTATGTCTTTCATCTCTATAAATGTTGTTGGGAATAGGTCACTATACTCACGTAGTAACTTTGTTATCCTTTCTATTTTTTGTTCATCCCAGTAGTCTCTAATGTTGGCCATCTTGGGATTCTCAGTTGTCCCAATATTGAATTTCTTCACCTCGATAAGTGCAAAAAATACTTTTGACTCCAGGCATGGACCTTCCAACTCTCTTTCTCCTCCAATTTCTATAATCTGAATGTTTCTCGGGTCATGTTCATCTGGTGCTTCTTCCTTCACATGATAACATGACAATAGTTCTTTCACTATTTGTCTGTTCTGTTGTTGATACTCTGTCATGTGTTCAACATATTATTCATCAATAAATATCACACCTCTTATCTGCTTCAGTGCTAAATCCATGTTGGGGTTCTCATGTTCAAATGAGAAGGTTACTATAAAATTTTGTTGTAATACTATCCATTCTGCAGTTCCTTTGCGTAGTTCCTGGTCTACATACTAGTTTCCTGGAATTCCTTCCAATGTGTGGATGAAGTGATGAGGTCATTTTTCCGGTGGTATCATCCTCCATAGTTTTCTTCATTTCTCCAAATGTTTTTTTTTGTCCCCTGTCCATAATATCTCTACATCTCATTCCTTCCCTACTCTGCATCAAATATAATGCATAGTAACCTCTTACATTGGTACCAATCCTTAATTGTTTCTTTGTGCACACCCCACCATAATGCAAGTGTTTCCTTGAGTGCAATGTCCAGGGTTAAGAGCCTCTAGTTCTCTAACACTTCATCTTCTTATCTTGTTAGGAATTATTCTAAGTTATTTATTCCATAAAAATTGGGAGGTTCTGTTATCTCTGTACCCACCCATCTGACTGCACGGTCTATTCTTGCACACCTTCTCGTGGATACTTCATGTAATATTTGCTGCCAGTTTTCCAAACCGATATCTGAGTCGGAAGCACATGATATGATGCTCCTCCAGTTGAGTACCCCATCCACACTTGGGTTGACATGATATTCTTTGTGCACGGTGGTTCTGTATAATTGGTTGATTTCCTCCCAATCTAAGCAAGTGGTCTCTACAAACCTTTCTCCTTCTGATGGGTCTAGTGGTGAAATGAATTTGTATTCTCCTGATTCGAATGTCATTTTCCTTTTCTTCAAGTTGATTATGGCCTGTTTGTAAAATTCCCTATCCAAGCCAAGAAATTCTAGATAGGGTGTTGTGCCATCCACTATTTCTATCACTTCAAAGTCTTCCTTAGTTCGCACTCCATCTAAATCTACCGTCGCACTTTTTAGCCTTCCAATTGGAAAAACTTTGTGTTGGTTTTCTAGTTTCAAATGGACAGGTGAGTAGCCTAATGTGGGATCTCCCATACATTTCCATGTCTTCTTAGGTAAAATGTTGACCTTAGAGCCTTAGTCCAATATAATGTTTCCCATATTGAAATCCCCAATGTTAGCATTCAATCTGAATTCCCTGTTTGTCCTACTTCTTGAGTGGAGGTAATTGATTGTCTTATGTTCTAACATCCCCTCTACCTCTGTGTTACATATTTCTAAGATATGTTGTGAACTTTAACACATGATGGATTATTCAGTAGCTTAACGCAAGATTGTAGAAAAATATTTATGGTACTTACTTTCTCTATAGATTGTGTTTCATTGGTGTGGTCCAATGAGGATGGAATTTCATACATTAGTACATTCTGAGCACACTGAATGATTTATTTAGATGCAACTGCTTTCTTGAATAACTCATGTGTTTCCTCCTTGAATATTTCTTGTTCTTTCCCCACATCAAATTGTTTATGTGGTTCAATGTTCTTCTTCACCCATTGGTGTTGCAGTGGATCTTGTCTTACCATTTCAGATCCTATATTAGCTCCCCCATGTGTAACTATGTTGATGTTCCTCCCATCATCTCTGGATTCTGCATAAATCCACTAAACATCCTAATTTTTTTGGTTCATTTTTTCTTGAATCTTCCCCAAAAGTGTTGGGAATTCCTCTGTATCATGGTCTGTTGTGTGACAATACATACATGTCGTAGATGGAAGTGGAAATTCCCTTTCATAATGTCTTGGCTATTGGCAATTTTAGCACACTAATAGACATCTTCCTCTTCAAAATCCTCTTCTACCTCATCATCCACCTCTGTATCCACCTCGATCTTCTCATGTTGCATTGTACTGAGGCACCTGATTATACTGCGCGGGGTTATACTGTGGTTGTGCGTTATTATATTGAAGTTGCACAATGTTGTACTATTGTTGCACATTATTATATGGAGTTGGTACCTGGTTGAAATGTGGTGTAGTTTTCCCTATCATCATTTCTACCTTCACCCTATAGGTATCTGAAGTTCTTTCCCTCATCAAGTCCATTGTCCTACAATATTTGTTATCATGGCTCACAAATTTGCAAAATTTGCAGTATGAATTATTGGGTACTTTATGGTACTTATTCATCATTGGACAATGATATGGATCATTCCCATGTGTTTTATAGATCTCGCACCATGGTCCTCATATTGGAAAAGTGTTTGGTAACCTTGTTTCCATGTACTGTGCAAAAGTTGGGCACTCATTCTTGTGGTGTCCTTATGTCCTTCATGTGGTACACCAAGTAGCTTATCTTTTCTCTTTTCCCTTATTCTTGTTTAGTTGAAATGTGAGGTTCTTCATATCCTCCTTTATCTCTTCTATTGTTGGATATATCTTCTGATATTGGTTCTCTTCTAGTTGTAAGGCTTCCTGCAGAGCCTCTGGCTGAGTTTGAAACTTTTGTTGCCTCAAAGGGTATTGTGGTAGAATTGAATTCACAAATATATGTCTATGTTTCATGTCAACCATGACATATTTCAACTTACCCTTCAACCGTTTGAACCTATGATAAATCTCCCAAACAAACTCACTCAATTTCTATCTTATTTCAATCATTTCATTCATGTATATGTCTTCTGAACTAGGCTTCTGAAATTCATTTTTCAATAGCTTCTTGAAATCTGTGATAGTTTAAGTTTTTGCTCGTGGACTGCTTACATCTAGACTCATATACCAATACAATGCAAGGTATCTTAGCATGATAGTTCACTGTGTAATTTTTGTATCCTCATCTGTAATATTTTTTGCTTCCCAGATATTAAAGATTAATAAGTTTTTTTTGGTGCCTCTCCCCGAAATTATGGTAACCTAATGGTGGGTTCATGTCCTGCCATATTGAACTATGATGAACTAATACCTCCATGCGGTGTATATACTTGACTACTACTTCATGAACTAGGTCCTCCAGTTGTTTCTCCTTGATTGGATGCACTTCTTGTTGTCTTTCTTCCACTAAAATTTAGTTGTCTAAACAATGGTGTTA
Source organism: Picea glauca (assembly GCA_000966675.3). Classification (NCBI taxonomy): domain Eukaryota; kingdom Viridiplantae; phylum Streptophyta; class Pinopsida; order Pinales; family Pinaceae; genus Picea; species Picea glauca. The sequence goes on along the minus strand of JZKD02S1673027.1, from coordinate 1,179,737 downwards.
TTTCTGGTGTATTAGTCGCATATGGAGTTATGGGTTCCACATTGACACTGAAATGCATAGGAGTTATACATTTGTTTCCTACCCTTGGACCTCTTGAATTCCTTTCATATGTTGTGCACATGATTTCCTCAATCTTCTCCATAGCCTGAATATCCTCTACCTCTTCTTCATCACTTTCCAAGCCCTCTCTATATTCTATGGATCTCTTCTTATTATTCATCTTATATCGGTAGGGTACTCCACTACACGTTTTCCCATCTATTTCCATGATCTTCTTGATCTGATCTTCCTCCATCATGATTGTATCCATGGTCTTCTCCTTCTTTACCTTATCCATCTCTTCCTCCATTTCTCCACCTCTTGTTAGTGCTTCCCCCCTTCCCCCATGCACGCAAGGAAGTTTAATTGTCTTTTTCTATAGTCATCACACCTTTTTTATAGAGTAAGATATTGATTGAAGTATAGAGTGACCTAATATAACTATCTCTGGGTCCCTTCAGGAACTCTTGCTCTGTTGCATTGTAATGCTTCATGGTATCTTCTGCAAATTATGTGATAAAGCCTACAACAATACTGTCTATCCATAAATCTATTGTGTGTGTGAATTTGTTGTTAACTTGTTGTAGTTGCATGATCTTCACATGATTCCACTCGATCTGTCTGATTCGATTTGTAGGGTGGTTGTCTTTCAACATCAATAGCCACTCCTGCAACACATGTAGGAAATCACAAAAAAAGACCTCAAGTAGGTCGCTAAACATGTACTTTTCCAGATATTTGCGCGGTGTTAACTTAGGGTTTCTGTTATCCTTCTGCGCAAACACAATCTCCTTTGTTTTAAACCTTCTTTCAATCTCCACCTTCATTGGATCCCATGGTCTGAACAGTCCTTTTTATACCTTCATTCTCTTCGCGATTCTTTCACGGATCCCACTCACTCAATCCAATGCAATTCCAACCGAAAATGGAACCATTTGTTGGTTATTACTCTTTCTACCTACTTCCTGGATGAACCAGGTTCAGATCTAACAGGTATCCAACAAAACCCTCTAAAACTATCGACCCTCATGGTAAACCAGAAGGAAACACAACACACAGAATGTACTACACAGTATCACTTGAGATATTCCTATGGGTGATTGCAATGCTCATATGCTTGTAGTCTAGGAAAGAGTGGGGATTGTGGTTTTGAAATTCATCTTCTTAGGCCTTGATCTGGTTATTCTTTCTATTATTTTTAATATTCATCCATTTGTTACGGTTATGCATGAATTCTAACAAATCCAACTAAATCATCCATTCACTCACTCATCATCTAACTACTAACAGAAGGTAAATATACCATAAACACAACACATAACATGGGTTTTACTGTGGTTCACCCCCTCTTGGGCTACGTCCACAAATATTTTCATTCTTAGGCTCTTGTTATTATGTTTCTACAAAGTATGGAGCTTCACACACTACAATTCTTATCCTTCAATCACAAAACAAATTTCACAATCCTCTAAGAGGATGACTATATTGCACCAGGCTCGTCAACCTCTGATTTAATCCTCAATATCTAGCCACTTGACTCTCCTCAATATCTAGGCATGTAATCTTTTATTCTGAATGAATACGACAAAAAGAGAGCAGAGCACTCAAGGAATGTTGGTTTTCCCAGTTTGGGTTTATAGGGTAAAATAGTTGTGTACTATGTGTTTTATTTGTCATTTACTTTCTTGTTTAAATAACTCTTCCTCTCTTTTGATAGGTTTAGTTTGGAAGTGTTCCTCATTTCCGAACATGTGGTAACAGAGATTGGTTTAACAACCTCTAATATGAGCTAAAACCTAGGTTCAATAATATTCGTAAGTTACAAATATTTAAATATTGTGTTAATGAATGGTGATCAACTTGAGAATAGAGATCGAAAAGTTCAATGGCCAGAATTTTGGGCTTTGGAAGCTTAAAATTGAAGATCTATTTGTAGATCAAGAACAATGGGAAACTCTTTTTCCGGGTACCATGTCAAAAGGTATGTTGACAGAAGAATGGGGGAAACTTGAGAGAAGGGAAAGGAGTACAATTCAACTTTGTCTTGCAGATTCGATATTGTTGAATGTCTCAAGTGAAGATTCGGCCAAGAAATTGTGGGACAAGTTGGGAAGGTTGTACCAGTCAAAATCCCTAGTAAATAAGCTATTTCTCAGAAAGAAATTGTATCTTATGAGGATGGGTGAGGGTAGTTTGGTGAATGAGCATTTAAATTCATTTAATACCATTTTAAGCTAGTTATCTTATGTGGATATTAAAATATCGAAGGAGGAGAAATGTGTTAGACTATTATGCTCTTTTCCAGACTCTTGGGATATCTTAGTATTGGCTATAGGGATAAATTCAACCATAGTAGCACTAGAAGACATGGTTGAATCTCTACTGTCAAAAGAAATGAGAAGGAATAACATGGAAGGATCAACCAAATATGAATTAGTGCTGAGAGGTTGACTGGTTGACAGAGATAAAGGGAAATTATCCAGTAGAAAGTCTAAGTCGAAGGGTAAATGTAAATCCCTTGTTCAGTCGATGAGTAGATGTTGGAAATGCGGTAAAGCTGGGAATTATAAAAGGTACTACAATTCGAAGTTAATGGAAGCCAGTAGAGGATCTGACAAGAAGCAATCGACTAAGAGAAATATGAATCCAAATAAGGGAGGCAATATGTACCTAGCTTTGACCAATACATAGTCAGATCAATATTTTTGGTTGATCGACTCAATAAAATCCTATCATATTACACCACATAGAGAATGGTTTTGTGAATATGAACGATATGAAAGAGGATATGTGTTCTTGGGGGAATATGAAAGGAATTTGGATTGGAACCCTATACAAGTTATTAGGGAGTGTCAACTCAACTTGATGCAACAACGTCGTTATTGCTAAAGTCGAATCGAATTGTAATCGAATCAAATTGACTCAGGCTAAGTTGATTCAAACCGACTCGATAAGTCATCATAAAGTTGACCCGACCATTCTATGGCACGAGAGGATGGGACATATTGGAGAAAAATGACTTTGAGTTATGCACAATAAATGTATGGTTGAATATTTCCATGAATGTAATTTAGAAGTCTACTTTTTTGAACATTGCATATATGGAAAATAAAGTCAGGTGAGGTTCTCATATGGAGCCACAAGGGAAAATGGTATTCTAGAGTTGGTTCATAGTGATGTGTTTGGCCCAGTTTCAGTTCCTTCACTTGGTGGATCCTTGTATTATGTCTCCTTCATAGATGATTTTTCCAGGAAGACATGGATATATTTCCTGAGGAAGAAATCATAGGTTTTCAAAAAATTCAAAGAGTTTAAATATCTTGTAGAAAACCAGATAGATAAGAAGATTAAGGTGTTGAGAACTGAGAATGGTGGTGAATTCCGTGGAAAAGAATTCCATCATTTCTGCAAGAAATGTGGCATAGAATGAAAAAATACCACATCATATACCCCACAACAAAATGGATTTGCTTAGAGAATGAACAAAAAAATGATGGACAAGGCAAGGATCATGCTCAGTGGTGCTAGGCCCCCACAAGAATTATGGGAGGAGGGATTTGACACTACAAAATATCTATTGAATATTTATCCTTCGTCGACGTTAACCAACATGAATCCACATGAGGTACAATATGGTAAGAAGCCTTCGGTCACACATCTCAAAGTATTTGTTTGTGATTCATTTGTGCATGTTCCCAGGGTAAAGAGGAGCAAGCTGGACTAGAAGGAAATCAAGTTTATTTTTATTGGATACAAAGAAGGAATGAAGGGTTATAAACTCTAGTATATTTCATCACTGAAAACAATTTACATTCGAAATGTGGTATTCAGATAAGTTGGAAGGAATTCTGAGCCTGATGATTTTGTTCAAACAAAGAATAATCCAGAAAAGGTATGGTTTGAACTGAAGAACAAAGAAGATGATTCATATGAGTTGACTGAATCAGAAGAAGAGGTGGAACAACCGACTATAGTATAAGGAGGTCATAATGAGAAAGAAAATTGGTCGAAAGGTATAGTCCGCCCAACTTCCATTTCGCATTTGTGTTAACTTCCACTGACGATGAACCCAAGTTGGTCGGGGTGGTAGTCGACTCAACAAATGGAAAAATATGGAAAGATTCCATGGTCAAAGAGATGGAATCCTTGCAAAAGAATGATAAACGGGACTTAGTTGAATTACCTAGTGGAAGAAAGCATATCGATAGAAAATGGGTATTCAATAAGAATATTAATGCAGTAGGTCAAGTCGATAAATTCAAATCGTGATTGGTAGTGAAAGGATATTCCCAAGTCGAAGGGGTCGACTTTGTGATATTTTTTCCCTTGTTGAAAAATTAACTTCCATTAGAGTACTAATGTCTCTGGCTACAACATTTGATCTAGAAATAGAATAGATGGATGTAAATACAACATTTCTACATGAGGGTCTGGAAGAATAAATTCACATGAAACAACCTAAAGCATTTGTAGTAAAGGGTAAGAAATATTTGGTGTACAAACTGAAAATATCCCTTTATGGTATAAGGAAATCACCAAGGAGGTGGTACCAAAATTTCAACACATACATCCTTAGTTTGGGTTTTGTGAGAAGCAAAGAGGACCATTGCATATATTCCAAAGAAGAAGGTGGGTGTTTCATATATGTAGCATTGTATGTAAATGATATATCGTTGATTGGAATCAACATGAATACAATAAAGGAGGTGAAGAGGAAGTTATCCTCCAAGTTCGACATGAAATATCTTGGTGCAATGAACTTCATTATGGTAATGGAGATCAAGAGAGATTGAGTAGCTAGAAATATTTGGTTGAACCAAAAGAAGTATATTGAAATAGTCTTGAAATGTTTCAACATAAAGTATTGTAAACATGTGAAGGTGCAAATTATTGTGGGAGCAAGGCTAATTGTTTAACAATATCCATGGAAAAAAGAGAAATAGAGGACATGGCACATGTTCCCTATGCAAGTGTTTTCGGTATTCTAATGTATGTGATTGTCTACACTTAAACATAAATTTCCCATGCAGTTGGAGTGTTGAGTAGATACATTTCAACACTTGGGAAGGAGCATTGGACAACTATCAAGAGAGTATTTAGGTATTTTTGTGGCACAAAATATTACGCTATATGCTACCAAGGAAAACCTAGTGGTGATAGTGAATTAAATGTACATGGATTTGTCGACGCCGACTAGGATGGAGATTTGGATCAATGAAGGTTGACCAATGGATATGTGTTAAAAATGTTTAGTGGATAAATCAATCTGATGAGTAAGAAACATGTGATCATATCCTTCTCAACAATAGAAGTTGAATACATGGAAGCCATTCATGTAAGTAAAGAAGAAGTATGGTTGCAAAGCTTGTGTTCAAGAATCAGGTTTGAGAAGAAAGATATGAATCTAAGTTGCAACAGTGAAAGAGCAATATTTCTGGCAAAGAAACCTTCTTATCATTCTAACACTAAGCACATTGAAGTACAATACCATTTCATGGGAGACATGGTGGAAATAAAAAGGGTGTTGTTGTGGAAAGCATACATTTTGGAAAAAATAATAGACTCTTTGACCAAGTATGTGAGTGTTGTGAAGTTATCTTGGTGCAGAAAGGAAATGGCCATTGTTTCTCTAGCTCTGTGAATGAGATTTCATAGATCTCCTATTTTTAGAAAAGAAAATAACAAGTGGGAGAATGTTGGGTTGTTATATTCTTTGTAGTGAAAGTCTAGTCGAGGTGGATCGACTGACATTCAAATTCGAAGACATTGACAACAAGTCGAAGAGGTAAGCTAACAAGAGATCGAAAAGTGGGCATGTGGAAACCGACTAAAAACCGAATGAAGGTTGACTGGTAATATGACTTGGTAGTCGACTGTAATAGAATCTCGAGATTCATGAGATTTGAAGCCAATTATCTATGTGGATTTGTAACCATCTTTGGTAGCCTTTTATTTAGGTTTTTTACTACTGTAAAGCCTATAAATAAGGTGTGTTGTAATGTTCTAAAGGATAATGAATGTAAACTAATAATCGTAGAGGTTGTTGGTCATGCAGATATAAACCAAATTGGGTACAAGGTTGTTCTTGTGTAAAGAAAGAAGGTATGATGTCGATTGTGTGTTAGGTGTGGACCAAGGTTAGGCATGTAACCTTTTATTCTGAATGAATAAGACAACAAGAGAGCATAATTCTCAATGAATGTTGGTTTTCCCGATTTGGGTTTCTAGGGTAAAATATTTGTGTACTATGTGTTTTCTTTGTCATTTAATTTCTTGTTGAAATATTTCTTCCTCTCTTCTGCTAGGTTTAGTGTGGAAGTGTTCCTCATTTCCTAACAATATTCTCTAGGGACCTCATTATTTCAGGTGCCACTGTTTCTCTTAGAGTCTGATATGGAATTGAAGATGATGTTTCTTCCTCCTTAGACCTATCAAGTGGGAATGATTGCATTGCTTCTAATGATGGTATTAATCTTGCAAACCCTCTTGTCCAGGGGGGTCTCTCATGGGATTCCTTGCTCCCTAGCTTGGATAAAATTTCTAGCGTAGATTATGGGTCATAGGGGTGGGCTTTGGGAGTTCTTGCTTATGAGGAAATCCTATTCCATGGCTCCTATCCACCATCTAGGATTTTTGTGAAATCTCTAGTGAGGTCAAATTTCTCATATTTTGGGTAGTGAGCTACAGTGTGACCAATTTCATAACATGCCTTTCATATAAAGGAAACCTATTTTCAATAAAGGTTTTGCATCCAAGTGTATTATTTTACAACCACCTTGAATTTTTGTGGAAAACATTGATTTAAATCCATATCCACATAGATTTGATCATATATGGTGATATTCCTTCTTTGTGTTTCTACATGCCGAGAAGTGGAATTGTCCCAATGTATTTCCAATATTCTTCAAGGAATCAGAACCCTAGAATTGGAGTGGAAGGTTGGGAATCCTTACCCATAGTGGAGTGATGGGGAGAAATTTCAAATATTGATCGGAGGTTAGGATACACAATTTCATGCATAGTCGTCTTTTTGTTAGATCTAGGGACCGAAGTTGAGTATGAGGTATTTATACTCAACAAGGTCAAACTTGACAATGAAAATTCTTGTGTGCATGAGTAGATGAAGGCTTCATCCTTGATTTAAAGTTTTCAAGTAGTGTAAATACATGAATGTAGATTTGAGAATTTTTTCCATACACCATTGAATTTATAGATTAACCCATTACTTTTGAGCTGATGTTTCTAATATATTTTTTCTGATACTATCAAGGTGGTCGAAGTTGGGTCTTTTCTTACGATTAAAATCTTCAAAGAGGGATTGGTTGCTTCCATAGTCACTCCATGTTGAATTCCTTTAGTGAGGGAAGCCATGAAATATCTCTATTTTTTCATTGAATTTTGAGACATTGAGGGACCCTTAGTCCAAGATGGTGAACTTAGTGGATCCTTATCATTGTCAAAGGAGGGTGGCATCAAGAGTTTTTTCAAAGTCAAAACTAGGAGAGAATGTGGCAGAGGAAGGGGGAGATAATATGTGTTGGTCATGGGATCCTAGGAGTATATGTGTCTAATGGACATCAAGGGGCCAAGGGAGAGACCTAAGGCCAAGGAATCCATTGAATATTTCATTGTTGATGTAGTTTTCTTAGGGAAGATCCAATGGAGTGGTATTCTCTAGATTGTTATGAGAGATCAATGACACTAGTTGAGATGGAGTGCTACATTGATGTCTTGGAGTTTGGAGGAGATAAAAATAAAAGTTGAGAAGGATGGCCTTATTGTTGAAACATACAAGGGGTGCGAGGAGAGGCTGTAGTGATAGAAGTTGTGCAACTAATGCTCTTTACCTTGTTTCTTCAAGTAGACCTCTCAATCCATTTCACCTTTTGAGTTTATAATATTATTTGTTTCCCTTGAGCACTAAAAATTAAATGACACGGGGGTGTGATTTGATCGAATTATGTGTACATGAGTCATGATATTATTTAATATATTCCATCTGGGTGCAACTAGATATTCAACCACTACCTCAAGATGACCCCATGGATTTAGGAAAATCCACATTCAGGGGAATTGAACCTTGCCGACTAGTAGAAAACCGATCAATCCTTACCATTGGATTCAACCCCTTTAGGTGTAAACAACTAGTATTGTATTATATCATATTCAAAAACACTAAAATTTTATGAACCTATTGTCTACCTATAATAAACATATTTAGTTCATTTTTTTGTAAGATCATTAATGCCTCATGAATTAGTGGTTGAGAGTTGTTATTTAGTCATACTAAGTTAGTGGAGAGGTGTTAGTAAGATGTGTTAATGACTCATCACTACGTTAGTGGAGAGGCGTGTATAAAAATGGATCTTCCCCTTCACTTGTAATTATTCTTTCTATTATTAATACAAACATATTACTCTTTTGGTCATTTCAACCCTTTGTTGTGTAGGTGCCCCCAATCCTTTGTCTCTCATTGTTGTGTATCTTGTTTCATTATTTTTTGTTGTTGTTGGAGGTGTTCCATTTTGGGTATAGGAACACCAAGTTGGTATCAAAGAAATATGATTCTAACTACCTTTGTGTTATTGAAAAAGAAAAGAAAAAAGAAAAAATAGAAAAAAGAAGAAAAAAAACCAAGGTCGTGACACTCATATTGATTTCTAAAACTTTTGGAGAAGAATATTTAGAAATTGATTGTGGATTTGTATTCCTATGAAAAAAACAGTTTGAATTATTTTTTCAAATTATGTTATACCTCCACCATCTGTTGTGTCAAAGGGAACATTGAAGTTTCTTTATTTCTCTAGAGGCTTAATACTATATTATTTCTCCTTAAGGAGGGAGACAACTTTAGTAGTTGCTTAAAATCCCTCTTTAAGGACACTAGTCTATTCTATAGCTACTCCTTTTCCATTTGCATGGATTTCACTTTGATAACAAGGAAGTGATTTTAGGTGACATTAGACTCAAATTTCTTCTTTAAAGTCTTACTTGAATGCACATTCCTAACATATTTGTTGTATGCCACACAACTAGATCTATTTTGCATTAAAATATCAACAATGAGGGGAAAGTTAATAGTTTCAAATTTGACTTGGACAACCCTACAATATTGGGCCCCCATTTTTAAGTATGGATTTTCACTAGGGGATAGGGTGGTTACAGTGTATTGACCCATATTATCATCATATATGGGGAACAATATGGACTAGGAAATGGTATCGAAAGGCTCCAGGGAAGCCAATACTTCGTTTGTTGGCCTTCCTCCTCTCAATTGGGTCACAACAGTCTAGTGGTTGAATATTTTATAACAATGAAAGATACTAATTGGTGGTGTGTGAGGTCATAGCATTGGGTTTACCAAGCACCCCTCCTAGTGCAGCTAAATAAAGAATGCAAGATAATTTGTAAGGAGAAGTTGGGATAGAAGGGGGAGGTACTCCAACCTACTGGGGCACACTGGATTCAAATATGGTATTTTCAACCTCTCCTTTGGTTTCTTTTTTATTCTAATATAGAATGGATCATTATATAATTTTTCATCTATATTGGTACTTTCGGGGTGGAAAAATTGGAATAATTGGCTCATAGGGTTCATTTTGATGGTAGGTCCTAATGACGAAATTTGGGGTCTAAAACCTTCCAGATCCTTTTTGAGGCATCAAATGGAACTTGTTGGAGTAATTTTTTTTTATCATCGCCCTTATACCCTTCATGCTATTATAGGCATCAATACCTTTCCAATGGTGTGAAACTCACCTCAATCAAAGATCATATGCATAACTTATGCCTCCCACAAGTTGACCTACCTTGTTGACCACCATGATATTGAGTGGATGCGATGTTATCCCCAATTAATCACACATTTAGAGCTATCCACATGTGGTATTTAGGGAATATTATAGAAGATCCAAAATTTAACACTAATTGAGGGTTGAGGCATGCAAAAACCCTATCCCTAAATGCATATTAGGCTATGTTAAATATGAGGCCACTAGGAGGAGAAAGAGTTCCATTCTTTAGCATTTTAATTGTTCTATAGTTGAGTAGAACATATAGGAGTGGGATTTGAGATCATAACAGAGGACGAGGAAGATTCTATAGTAGCCATTAAGGACACAATGTCAAAGGTAACTCCATAGTGAGAGATCATAACATAGGCCTCACCTTCTAGCTAGAGTTTCTCCCATTTAAATTTTTCTAGGATACATCTTGTTTTCCTTTGTGTGGATGGTGTGTTCATTTTATTAATCTTTCATTTTCATATTTCCATTGTTTTCATAAATTTGAGAATTAGGCTAGTGACAATAAATTGAGATCTAAGGCAACAAACTTGCATAATAAATATTTTTAGAATAATACAAGATTTGTTGTGACAAGATGTCACAATGGAATATCAATGGCAATTTACAGATCATATTGCTATTAGAGCAATTTTCTTTCAAGTATTTGTGGGAAGTCATAGGATCCATGAATTGGTTTAAGTATGAAGTTGTAGAACCCTAGACATTGTGGATGAGTCCAATCATAACAACCCTTGAGATGATGTAGAAGAGAGATTTGCAAGGATAGAAGAGAAAGTCATTGATATCTCTCACGATATAGCCCTTCTCATGGAATCTCTAGAAAACAAGTTTAGAAATTTTAGGGAGGTTGATGGTTCTAATTCTGAAGTTGAATGGATGAGAAGATGATAGATGGTGAATATCTATAAAAGGAATTTAAAAAAGAGCCATAGAAAGAGAAACCAAGTTCCATTGACATAACTCTTTCACAACCTCTATTCAAAATGGAATAGAAAGTGGAAATGAAGCCTTATCAAGGTGAGACCGATGTTGTTAAGTTGAATAATTGGTTGCAAGAATTATAAGTGTATTTTAGTGTTCAGAATATAGATGAAGACCATGGTTTTAATTTTCCCAACTGAAACTAGAGGTTCATACACTAACCTGGTGGGAAATCCATATGGAGACACCTAGGTTGGAGGGTGATCCACTAGTAACTAAATGGGAGGCATTCAAAACCCCCATCAAGTCTTTGTTTTACACTATTGGGTATGTAGAGGACCAATGGATCCATTGTCATCACTTCATGTAGAGGTAGGCGCAGAGTGTGCAATATTACACCATTGAGTTCAAGAATATGGTGATCATGTTGGGTATCTCTCCCAAGAACCCAAACATACTCCTTCAGTATTTGGGAGGTCTACATAGTGATTTGAAAAAACAAGTTATTATATTTGAACTAAGGACCATAGATGAGGCATGTATGAAAGAATGATACCTAGAGAACATAGGACATAAGAAAAGGAAACCAAGTGGTTCTAAACAAAAATATCACCAAGATGCTTGCAAGGAGGGGAAGATGAAGTGGAAAGGAAAATATAAGAAAATAATAGCCACTGCACATCAATGCAATGATCCAAAAAACACTGTAACCATTATAATATCAATGGTCACACTAAATATAAGTGTTGGAAGCTACATATTGAGTTTAATCCAAAGAATTATAACAAGGATTCCAAGAAAAAACCCTACTAGGAATGGATACGGGAAACTAGGTAGAGAGAAACCCGGATGTGGATGAGAAGATTGTTTGCACTTCACTGGAAAAGGAGGTGAATGTAAGTATCCTTCACCACAAGGAAGAGAATGAGATGATTGAACTCTTACACATTAAGATCCAGTTCAAAAACACAAGTTAGATGCTTTATTCAATTCTAGTTCATAGGTCAACCTCATAGAAGATGATTTGGTTAGCAAGCTTGGTTTGGAGGTTCATGATGATTCGATCCCGTATCGATTGAGATGGGTGAAGAAGGATGTAGAGATAAAATTCACTAAATAGTGTAAGATCAAGTTTTATGTAAGTGAATATTTTATCGATGAAGTGGATTTATATGTAGCACCCCTTGACATGGGTGGTGTAGTGTATGGAAGCCCCTACATGCATATAAGGGATGAAATATTCACGTGGAGAATAAATCAATGCCAAATTATCAAGGATGGTAAGTATTACATCATCAACACACAAAAAGGTAAATCAAAGATCTCTCTGGTAAGTGTTATCAACAAAATCCATATATTGAGATGCATCCCACCGATCCACTGACAAAATCAGTTACAACCTCTTTGATAGATTGGCATTAGGTAGAGACTAATCGCACCTCAAATGGTCATTTGTCTAAGGTGGTGAAAAGGGGAAGAAGGAGAGGTGAGGGACTTGTGTAAAATCCCTCTTAGGACCACCCAACCTGGGTATTGTCCTCCCTCTGTTCCTTGGGTGGATAAAAAGGACTGGGGATGAAATTTTGTGGACATGGGGGTGAAAATGAGATTGTTGATTTTTGAACCAACAAACTAATAAAAGAGAACAAAAAGTTGTTCACTCCCTTATGACCTTGCGAAAAATGTTCTAAATTGGTTCCCAAGGTAAAGTGGGGTCCAAAACAATTACCCAATGAATGGCTTATAAATTACCCAATTACCCAAACTTACGTTGATTCTTTCCACAACTTTGTTTAATCTTAGATTGTAACACTTGTATGCTTTCCTTGTACTTGAGTAACCAACAAGTATTCCTTTGTCCGCACGAGAGTGAAACTTTCCCATTCTGCCATCTTCTCTTTTGATGTAGCATTTGCTTCCAAAAACTCTGAAGTGATTCACATTTGCTAGTCTTCCTTTCCATAGCTCGTAGGGAGTTTTATTAGTGTTCTTTTTGAGCATTACTTTGTTTTGAATGTGAACTGATGTATGCACTACCTGTGTCCAAAAATAATCTGTCAATTTATACTCCATTAGTATTGTTTGATCCATTTCTTGTTTAATTATCATCCATTATGATAATTTTCCTTTGTCTTTGAACCACTCACTGAACCAATATATGAATCCATGCTCTTGTCCACTATCATATATATATTAAAACCTGCTAAGTCTTCTTACAAATCCATTTCTGTCCATACTTTCCAAGACTCTACTTGTGCAACTGTCCATAACGGTAACCCATTTATCATTATACTATCAAAATGTACTTCTGCTAACTGATTTTTCTAAATATGTCTTCTCAAACTCTGCAATATGCTCGAAGGATGGTTCTTTGGTCTGTCATAGCTATCGCATAGAATCCCCCTGTCTAATATTCATATTACTTGGGAGTATCTAAGCCAGATGGCTCAGAACAATTCATGCATTGATGTGTATTCATCATCATCTTCATTGGTAGATTCATCATCTTCTTCATTGGTAGATTCATTATCTCTCTGAGCTCTGACTTCTTTCTTTCTATCTGTGGATTCATCTTTCACTACAATGTCTAAAAGTACAATCTCTTGAACCTGTTCCTTATTTACATGTCCTTCCTTTCTTTCAATTATTTTCCAAACCTTTCTGTATCTAACATCTGTCCTTTTCTCTAGA
>JZKD02S1673027.1:1140253-1160265 GCA_000966675.3 Picea glauca | reverse complement strand
AAAAACAATAATGAGTCATATTTACATCAAACAATATTGGGTCCATTACCCAAGACTTTGTGCTATGGGGCTTTCTTCAAGGGTTGACATCAATGACAACCAACCTTAATCAACACATTGTGCCAAGAGTACACTGGAGAAGATTGGGGATCGTGTTGTAGTTGTTGGATTAGGATGGAAATTTTGGGGTCTTGCAACCAATGCTAACAAATATCTTGAAGCTAGTCAATGACAAGGAATGAGAGAGAAAACATGAAGCCTTCTTCTTCATATTTCATGGAAAGAGCATCCGCCACCACATTTTCTTTTCCCTTCTTGTAAATGATATCATAATCATATACAAATAGTTTGGTTACCCATTTTTGTTTCTTTGGGGATGAAATCCAATGTTCGAGGAAGTACTTTAGAATTTGATGATCTGTTTTAATTTGGAAGCGTCATCCCAATAGATAAGGGTTCCAAAGACCCACTGCATGAAAAATAAACAACATTTCTTTTTCATATATTGATTGGCCAAAATTTTGCTCCGAAAACAGTTTGTCAGTGAAAGTCAAAGTTCATCCATCTTGGATAAGGACTACCTTGACTTCTCTCCCTGATGCATCACATTCCAGAACAAAGGTCTGGGTGAAGTCAGGTAGGGACAATATAGGAGTAGTGCATGTAGCTTCTTTCGAGGCTTGGAAGGATTGGTGAGTGATTGGAGTCCAACTAAAAGCATTCTTTTTAAGCAGAGTTGTTAGAGGAGTCACAAATTTTCCATAATTCTAAACAAACTTGCGACAATAACCCATTAAACCTAGGAAACCATGCATACTTTTAAGAGCTTTAGGGTGGAGCCAATTATTCATAGCTTCAATTTCTTAGGATCCACCCTTACACTATCATTGCCAACAATATGACCCAAGTACTCAACTTCAAAGACAAAAAAATAACATTTAGACTCTTTGAGGAAAAATTTGCACTTGGAGAGGAGATGGAGAAATTGATCCACATGGGTCAGATGGGATTTCCACGTTTTTCTATAGATGAGAATATCATCAAATAATATTAACACAAAGTGATGGAGGAGAGGATGAAAGACATGATTCATGAGACTTTGAAAAGTGGAGGGGGAATTACAGAGACCAAAGGTCATGACCAAGAACTCATAGTGGCCCTCGTGAGTGTGAAATGCAATCTTGGGAATGTGTTCCTCTTTCATATGTATTTGGTGGTAGCTAGAACAAAGGTCAAGTTTGGTAAATTATTGAGCTCCGCTGAGTTTATCCAGAAGGTCATCTATGACAAAAATGAGAAATTTGTCCTTAATGGTAAGTTTGTTGAGGGCACAAAAATCAGGATACATGTGCAATGTTCCTTCCTTCTTGAGGACGATGACAATAGGGGAAGAATAGGGGTCGGTACTGGGACATATAACACCTGCTTCTAGAAATTCTTGGAAAATTTTCTCAATTTCATTTTTTTGAGCAAATGGATGATGAAAAGGGCACACATTGGGAGGAAGAATGCTCGAAATTAAAGGAATAGAATGGTCATGGTCATCATGTGAAGGGGGAAGGCCCTAGGGATTTTGGAAAATAGTGTGATGTTGGGAAATGATAGATTGAAGGTTGAGGTGCACAGAGGGAGTCTCAATTTCTTGAATGGAATGGAGTTGGGCAATAATTCCATAATGAAATTTTTTTAGTAACATTTCCATGTAGTGGGAACTGATGATCTTCAGAGAGACCACTATAATTCCTTGGAATTTATATTGTTGGCCTTCCTATAGGAATCACATAGTCAAATCCTTAAAATCCATGGTGATGGGGCCTAGAGTTTGTAGCCATTCAACACCAAGCACAATGTCACAAACACCAATGTCAATAGAAAACATGTGATATTTCAAGTTATACTAGCCAATTTGTAGGCACACATTTTCACAACGCCCCCCACATTTCATGGAACCACCATTGGTAATCATTATTTGAAAATTTCTGAAAACACATATATAACAATAGAGTTATTGGGCAAGGCATCAATGAATGAAATTATGAGTTTTTCCACTACCATCTAACATGATGGCTTTCCTGTGCTTAATATAACCAATCAATTTGAGGGTTTGAGGAGTAGAAAATCTAATGAGAGCATCCAAAACAATTAGTGGTTCAACTTCAGGAGGATCAGAGCGTGATGTAATATCATCTACTTTGGGTAGTTCTTCCTAAGGAGAAACCTCAACATCTTCATCAGAAACATCCTCCGAAATGGCCATAATTTTTTTTTATTTACACTTGTGCCCAGGAAAGTATTTCTCATCACAATTATAACAAAGAACCTTGAGTTCGTGTTCATCCATTTCCGCCCTTGTTAATTTTTGGACCTTGAGAGGAGTATCCAAAGGAGCAGGATTGGGGGTTCAAGGGTGAGGAATAAAAATAGGTTTTTTGTTCTGGTAAAATATGACCTGTTGTGCATCCCTGGTGCGTTTAGCTGCTTCCAACCAAATCTGGAGGAGAGCCATGAGGACTTGGGCTCATATTTCATCCTTGAGGCCATTGATAAATCATTCATGGAAGAAGGCATCATTCATACCCTTTGTTCAGAAATCCAAGTGCTCGAAGAAAAGGATACAATCTTCGACTATACCATCCTGTTTTAACTTAGTCAAATGACCTAAATGGTGTGTGTCTATGTCAAAGCATTCATACAAATTATCAACAAACTGTGTCCAAGAAACATAGCTTTGGCATGCATTTCTGTGCCACTTCCACCATGTCCATCGCTCAAGATCCAAATAGAGAATGTCGTAACGATGCTTGGTTAAGTCATTAGTAATGCCATGCAAGGAAAAATAGTGTTCCATGTGAGTGACCTAGGCTATTGGATCCAAACCATCAAATTTGTTCACCTCAACTCTGAGAATACAGGGGTCACGATTGGAATGAACGTTCAGAGGATTGGGAGAGTCAACACCTTCGACTTGGGGGTTTGGGATAGAGGCGGAAGGACCCTTGGATAGGAATTGTTGGAAATCAGAGTGGATTTCTTCTATTCATCTAGAGAGTTGTTCTCGGATGTGGTCCATTTTGGCATGAATGGAAGTAATGTCATTATTCAGTTTCTTACAGGTTTTGTCTTGGAGAGTGGGGGCCATTAGGATATGAGGGATGGGTCCATGGAAAAAAAGGTATATAAGTGATATATACCACTACAATCATGGAAATTAGAGGAAACCAATGGGATAAGTGTCCAAATAAGGGTTTCGAGAAGGGGTCAGGTCCATGGAAAAAAAATGATTAAAAATGATAGGTACCACTATGATTAGGGTATAGAGATTAATCCAA
This sequence comes from Picea glauca, assembly GCA_000966675.3. Lineage (NCBI taxonomy): Eukaryota > Viridiplantae > Streptophyta > Pinopsida > Pinales > Pinaceae > Picea > Picea glauca. Next base: position 1,156,936 of record JZKD02S1673027.1, on the reverse strand, counting down.
TGGGATAGGTCTCAAATAATGGTGCAGGAAAGGTCCATACTTTTTTTTAACTCTTATGTGGTTATACTCTGATCCGAATAAAACTGTAGGGTTGAAATGCCCAAATTCTTAATAGGAAAAAATGTGTTGTAAATTTACAGCTAGAATGCAGGAGGTAAGGTTACGTGGCTAGAATGTCCTTTTTTTCTTTTCCTTGTGTGGTGTGTTCCCCTTTGTTTAGGGTTTAAAGGGTGCCTATGGAAAAGGGTTTTCCCTATCCTATATATCTCTGATATATGTGTGGGGTCGAACAGTAGTACTTGGCCCAATATCCTAGGGCACCAATTAAGGAGTCTCGACCATAACCTTAGTCATACTACCTGATTACTTCGATACTAGATAGTATATTCTTGAGTGTTTTTATCGATGGCATTATAGAAGTCACACAACCAATTTTCTTATCTAGGACTTAGGTTTGGAGATCTAGGGGAATCCCTATATACCCACCAGTACGTGGGAGTGATGGCCATGTACAAATTCAGTCTGATGCAGTACTGTTTGATGGGTTATAGAGGTTTCCACCAAGGTGAAATTTGGTTTCTAGGCAACCCCGTGAAACTGTCTATATTTCCTACATGTAGTCTTTCACACTATATTTTTATCTTATGAGAAGATCTTTATGCTTTAAAGGTGCTAGTAGTACACGTCTCTACCCTAAAAAAAAAATTAACCCACAATTCCTGCCAAGAAAAGTGCTCTTATACCATTTGTAAGGCACCAAGAGTAATATAATATGTAGAAACAACAATATTCAACAAATACCAACGAAACAATAGAATATATTGAGAATATCAATGCCAACAATAATAACTCCAACAGACAATGCTCTATTACAAGAAATCTCCAAACAAAGCTTCCGCATGCCTCCTACTCTTATTTATACTAATTTTGTCTTTTAAAGAACATTCTAGAGAAAGATATTTCTAGAAGTGGAAGCTTCTTTTAGGTCTTCTTACATTGACTTGTTCATATTTATTAAATAGTCCTTATTAACTAATATCATCATTTATTACATGGGAAATATATTATTCTATCTACATGAGGGGTTAGGAGCTTAGGTCCCTAATAGTTTCATTCACCATACTTTCACTTTGATAGGTTTTCTTGGGAAATATCCCTCTAACTGGGAACTGGCACACCTAATAGGGTATTTTGATGGTCCTCTCATACCTAAACTTTCCAAATTGCATAAATTCTTGAGCTAATGTGAATTTTGAAGAAGATACCTAATGTGAATTTCTTATTTGGATTTTGTACTAAATGATGGCTTACTTTGGATGATTCTAATGACTCTTGTATATCGTGATTGTTGGTCTTACCTAATTCTATGGACTTTGTTTGACCATGGTGCACTTGAAATGGTCCTTTGAATAATGTTCTCATGATGATGCCTAAGATGTGCACTATACACATGACATTTCACATCTAATGCAGAGCGTTGGGCCATATGATGACTATAGACACCTTGGGAAACCCTCCCATACCTCTTGGGCCTCATACGATGGACAAGTGAGCTCAAATATCACATATATTGTTGTATTAGCTATCAGATGGGCAGGAATCCCACACTATGGAAAATACACCCCGGAGCCACATTGGAATTTGATTTGAAGAAGTTACACTTGGAAATGATTTGACACCCCTTGGAGAGATGATGGACCCTTCATTCTCCTTAGATGTTGTCCTTTTTCATCTTGTACGTTGAGAATATTGATGATGATGTCATGAACTATTATGGTTTGATGATGGTGAGGTTGACCATACCACTAGGGCATCCATTTGGATGATCATTTGGTGTCCTTTGATGATGAGACATGACCTTTGATGAAGAGGTGTGACCTGTCACCATGCTTTTCACCTTTTGATGATGATATGTGGCCTTTGGAGGCCCTTGCAACATTCTAGAGCATGATATCACCCTTATATGGCATTATACACTCATACGTTTCACTTTGGAGGGAAATTTTTGATGTATTAGCATGTTTTTTTTATGTTTTAGGCTATTGTGGGGGTAGGCCATGACCTATCCACCTTGTATCATGGAAATTTTGTGTTTTAGGAGATTTTGAGGGTTTATAGCGCTAGGTTTGCCTCATATTTAAAGGATAGTGCTACCTCATTTGTAAATCATAACTCACACTTGTGGAGAATCACTTATATATCTCTCTTCTCTTCTTTTCTACTATGGAGTACTCATGCACACCTTTTGGTAGTCTTGTGGATGTTTTTTATTGTTTTAGTGGATGCTCATGAAACTAGGGTTTCCTCATGCCTAGTGATTTGGCATAGTAAGTGTTATATTCCAAGTTTAAGCATTTGTTCATGATATTTTGGTGTATGCTCTATTAGATGGTTAATAGTTTCATGTTATCTTGTATCTTTGAATGATTTTGTTAGAAATCCTAAGGAAGCATTAATATTGTTTATCCCCTTCCCTTTCTTCTCCATCATATTTTTTTGAAGCATATAAGGTCAAGTTTGGGTTTAACCTCCTTCCATTTGACTTTCTTTTTAGACACCTTAGAATATTGGGATGACACCTAGTGTTTATGATTGTACAAACTCTAGGGTTTCCTTCCTAGAATTTCATTCCTAGGCCTATGATGGTATAGTCCTAGGGTTTGATATTCATATCTTCTCATGCTCCTAGCCTCCATAGAAGGTTGTTGCATTGGATCCATTTTCCCAAGGATTGAAGACAACACTAATCTATCTATTGTAAGTGATAGAGATTTACTTTAAAACTATCTCTCTCTCTCTTAGCACTTGGTGTTAGTTTAGTACATTTTCATTTGCATATTCATTTACTATCATTCTCTAGCTTAACTTTGTACATCTTAACCTAGAATCATCACCTAGCATAGCCATTATTGCAATTTCTGCATTTTCAACCATTAGGGCTTGTTATATTGAACTCAACTAACATAGTTTCATGCTCATTATTTCATACAATCATTGGTGATAGGTTTAAAAGTAGGTCCATTTTTATTTGGCATATATTCATTCAATTTCTTTCTTATTTTAGATCTCATACATTGTTGATGTTATAAACTTGTCATATGCATAAACATATAGTTTTTGCTTGCAAGTCTATTTCATATTTCATTTCTCTTCTGATAGTTAGTGTTTTGGGGAATTTAATTCATTTTCCTATCTTAAATAAAATCATTGATTGTCTAACTAACATCCCTCCCACACACACAATCAAATTTCCTTACCTAAATTAATTTTCCCTTAACTCAACCCTATCTAGTCAAGCAACCAATATCAGGGGGCGTAGCCTTGCCTCTATCTTACTATATGATCCCTTGAGGTTGTTGTGGAAGCCTCCCTTATGTTGTAACTTTGTCCTTGAATAGAAAAAGGAAGTACTTCATAGATGATTTTAGGGGCTAAATTTTGCAAATGTGCTAATTTTCCATGGTTTTTCCCAAAAAACAATTCGCTAATTTCCATTTTTTCTAAAAATGATTCGCCCAAATTCCATAGAATAAAACTAATTTACCTTAAAAATCGCCAAAATGTTATAAAAAACCATATAAAATCCTTAGAAATTTGAATATTTTTACAAAACCATAGCCAAACATTTTACATTTTTCATATTAAGGACTAGTAAGATTAGCCCATGTTTCTACATTTTAATATAAATTTTCATCCTTAAAATCGTCCCTGAAGTACTTTCCTAGGTGCTAGTGGAAATTACTTCCATATGTTGCATCGATCAAGCATCTTGTTAAGGCTTTGCACAAGTGCTAGATTGTTTGATAACAATCAACAAAATTGAAGTCTGGCCTATAAAACAAAACTCTCTCTCTCTCTCTCTCTAGAGAGAGAGAGAGTGAGTTTTGTTTCATAGGGCGGACTCCTGCCTTTTGTTCTTCAGATGTTTTTCATTTTTTTTTGTTTTTGGTTTTGGTTTTATGAGTGGGCCTCTTTAGGGGCAATAACCTATAAGTGATAAATACACATAAATAAACAAAACTAAAAGTACTAGTTCACCCTCCCTACTTAACTTGATGTTAACCACGGTAGGTATGATAACAGGGAAACCCAACCATCACCTAGTCACATGGTTATGCACCTTTAACCTTTGACATAGGTGTTGTGATACTTTAAGAAATTTAATAATGAATAAATGAAATTAACTGTGCTACTCGGCCCAAAGGAATGAAGTTGAAGCTCTTTGCAGGATGCATAGCTTCTATGTGAAAAGGGAGCTTCCACTAGTTCCTTGGTTAGTGGGATGGAAATTATCTAATGATAACTTAAATGATAACAACAAAGCAATGAAAGATGATAATTATGAACAAAAGAATGCTTGCAACCAAATATTTTGTCTTAACAATGAAACCTATAAACTAAAAAAAATGAATTTTAGGAGTGTGGGTGAAGGATTTTACATAGTTCTTTGTTGTTTTTTCTTGTTTCCCTGCTGGCTCCTTTTCCTCAAACAAGTCTTCAAGTGGTTCCCTACAACTTAGGTGAGTCCTAATAGGCAATTGATTACTTCCTAGTAGGTTATCAATGATTTTTAGTGCATTTCATAACATAAATAAAATAAAGAGAACATAAATTTGAATTTTATAAGTATAAAATAGTCAACTAAGAACGTTTTCCCAAAATGGTAAACCGACCAAAATGGTCAATTTTCCTATTTAGGAAAGCAATAGAAAACATCGAAAATGGAAGATAGAAAAAGAGATAAAAAAGAAAGCAAGATGACTACAGCCAGCAAAGAAAGGAGAAATTCATGAGTGAAGGTTTTCACAATTAGTCATATTGTTGCCTGAGCTTTTTGGAGCTAAATCGTGTAAGAAATTTTGAAATGTGCAATGTTTTGAGTGGACAATCCACCCATCATTAGGGACAAAAGAAGCTTAAGAATGGGGAAATAGTGCCAAGAAGTGAAAATAAATAGGGTGAGAGAGATAATATAACCATTGAGGAAGGTAACAAAAGTCAATTGAAAACATGAAAAAGGGTTTAAATTGATCAATTAACCATTAAGATTAGAAATTAGCTATTATGATAAAGACTTAAATAAAAATATAAGTTAAATGAATGAGCACGGATGAGTCCAATAATAATAATTAGAAAAAATATAAAGATTAAGAGGAAAGGGTTTCAAGGAGGAAAAATTAAGGTTCAAAATAATGAAAATGAGGCTAGGGAGAGAGAAGAGTTGAAAATTCAAATTCAAAAATATAAATAAATTAGGTTTCTTGTTGGAGATGATGAATAATAGGCTTCCAAGAATGACTCAGTTTATAGCCATCTTCATGATTAAAATTATCAGGGTCTTTTTTTATTTCAAGAGCCTCTCAAATGATGCAGGAGGTGTAGTACAACACTAGGGAAATATTTTTTGTTTGGTTGAAGAAATTGAGGTGTTTATATTTATGGGAATTCTTCGTAACAATACATTTAGAGATGCAATTTTTGGTTGTGTCAGAAATATGCTCTTTGAGATGGGATTTAAATGATATGCTCGTTTGGCCAATGTATGATTTTCCACAGGAGAAGGGAATTTGGTAAATTCCTAGGCCAATCATAGGGTCTGACTTATACTTGGTTGTACTAAATAACTATTTAAGCGTTTTATAAGGTTTGAAGAAGATTTTAATAATCTTTTTGTATTCAATATTCTTTTTGACTTTTTTTTTTTAAATATGACTTATGGTGCCCTAGATATAGGGAAGATAAATATGAGCTCAAGGTGGAGAGAAGGGGGAATTTTTATAATTAGGATTGTGGACCAAGCGGAAATAATTTTTTATTTGAGAGATAGAGTAACCATTGGCTATAAAATCCTTTGTCAAGTGGGATTATTTTTTCAAATAATTGTGGAGATTCTACTTGTGGGAGAAATAAGATTTTTAAGAACATATTTATGAGTTGGATGATGATACCAATGATTGTTATGAATATGTCCAATAGGTGATAGTAGTCTAGGGAACATTATAACTCTGAAATCCATTTATCCCTACTATCGCTTTGATTGATAATCGAGGCACTGACCGAATTGAAATTTAAACCCTACAACTGATCTAAGCTAAGATCGAGTGACTTAAAATCATTGACTCATACTCTTCTAGTGTCTAATAAGTAACTATGTTCTCAAATGAAACTTTGTATGTAACCCATGAATACTCTGTGATGGGAAAGGGCCATAGTAACTATGGCTCCTACCATTATCTTTGACTATAACAAGAACTTAATAGGCCGCTAAGAGAAACCCTCATGCTATTTCAAGAAGATATGAAAATCATAAATATCATGTTGAGTCCAAAGCAGACTTTTGGGTCAACAATAATTGCCAACCAAGCCAAGAAGTTGATTAGTTCTAGTAAGAAGTATGTATTTATTTTATTTCAAGAGACTCAACCAAGGGAGGAATCGGTGAGAGTAAGGCATCCTTGGATGGACGTACCAAAGAGAAGAAACAATATATGGAAGAGTTGTTGCAAGCGTAAATGGACTATTCCATGAACCTAAAGGGATACCAAATAAGAGGGAAGTGGAGCACGAGATATCATTTTTTCCTGATTCCCCATTACCAAATATTGAATTATATAGATAATTTGTTTTAGAAGAAGACAAAGAGAAAAAACAGTTGCAACTTCTCTTGTATCAAGGAGTAATTCAACCAAGAGCCTCACCTTTTGGGTCACCTATCATCATAGTACCCAAGAAGGATGGGACATGGAAAATGTGTATCGACTACAAATCTTTGAACAAGATAAAACTCAAGAATCAATACCCTTTGTCTAAGATTAGTGATATGTTAGAACGATTGTAGCATGCCAAGTACTTCACCAAGTTGGATCTCAAATCAGGATACCACCAAGTACTCATTAAATAAGAAGACACCTAGAAAACCGTCTTCAAGACAAAGCAAGGTTTGCATGAATGGTTGGTCATGTCTTTTGATTTATGTAAAGCACTAGCTACATTTATGTGATTGATGAATGATGTATTGCATCCCTATTTATATTCATTTGTAATAGTGTATTTGGATGACATATTGGTTTATAAATCTACTTGGGAGGAGTACATATCACATCTCATGCAGGTGTTAGATACTATGAAAAGGCATAAACTATTGGAAAACATCAAGAAATGTGGGTTTGATTAGTATTCGGTGGTGTATTTTGGGTATATGATTGATGTATGAGAACTCGATATAGATCTTGTGAATATGGAGGATAATATCAAGTGGCTAGTTCCTACTAATGTTGTTGAATTTAAGATATGTTTTGGGGCATTGCAATACCTACATAATTTCATATCGTCCTTTTCATTAGCAGTTGCGCCACTCCATGCCTTAACAACCAGTGGTAAGAGTTTCCATTGGGGAGAGAATCAAGAAAAATATTTTGATGATATGAAATGGAAGATTATTCCAACACTAGTCCTTCCATTACCTAACTAGTAGAATCCCTTTGAATAGGATCTAGATGTGAGTCGATATGGTATGGGAGTAATCTAGATGCAAGGAGGTAAGATAGTATGTTATCATTATGAGATGTTTCATGGGAAATATATGCCCTAGTTCAAGTTATTAAGAAGTTGAAGAACTATATAATGGGCAAGGAAACTATTATCTACGGTGATCACTAGTCACTATAGTATTTATAGGCCTAGATTAAGCTTCAACAAACTAGACATTACAAGTGGATGGGCTTTTTGTAGCAATTTCATCTATTCATCAAATGTAAGAAGGGAAGCACTAACAAGTTGGCATAAATTCTTTCAAGGCCACCCACATCTAATATTACAACTTTGGTAACTCTTATGCACATAGAGCCTTTTACCCATGATGCATATAAATAGGCATACAAAGAATATGGGGAATTCAAAGAGGTGTTTCAATAGCTATAGGGCCAAATTCATGTATAAGAAGGTAATAATAAGGATTAATATCATCTACACAATGGGTTTCTATACAATATAGACAAGATTTGTGTACCTAAAGGTGAAATATTACAACTTATCATAGAGGCTCACACCTCCAAGGTTGCAAGACATTTTGGTGTTGGGAAGAAAATTGCGAATTGTTGATGAGGAGAAAATTCCCTTCAATAGATAGGGGTACTCCCCAATATGATCACACCATTTTCCTCATTCAGAGTCTAGCCTAACTTCCATTACTGGGATGAGGTTTGGGCAAATGGTTGGCAGAATGAAGTAATGCAGTGTGTGCAGATATGATCTATGATAGATGATGAAAATAAATATAATCTATCCTATCCTAGCTAGGAGGAGAAAAACTAATAAATGAATAGATATAAATGTACCCAATCCATGCATACAACCCCTACTCATATAGCTATTATGGGGACAAAGATTGTTAACATATACATAAATAAACACATACAAATAAAAAGTATACTGAAATAATCATTCATGTCCATCTATTCATCATCTCATAGCATTAATAAAATAGAATAATGACACACATTCATGCAAGATAAGTTTGTAAATGAACAATGTAATCTTACATCATTTAACAATAACTCAACATTTGTTGGAAGTAGTTCATAGCCAATAGTTATTAGATTTTGTTTTCCTCTCTGTCAAAATGGCCTTGAGGGATTCTTGCTATTACTTCTAGAAAAATAGTTCTCCAAAAATTAAAGAATTGAAGATCCCTTTCTAAGTGGGTACTATTTGGTTTATATAGTTTATTTTGATAATCGTTTCTTGGGACTTGTTTCATTCTCAAGTAGCGGTTACAAAACTCTTGAAGTTCCCTATTTTGTTTCTTTCTACTTTAAAAATAAAATAAAATTTGACATTCACAAATTATAATTTGTCTTATGATTCTCCTTTGTACTTATCTCTAATATAAGTTTCCCAAACTTCATGATAATCTAAAATTGATATAATTCTACAATACAAAAAGGACTCTAATGTAACTTCATGGGTTGTTGAGTTCTTGGATACGATTTTCATATCCTGTTTTAGATTAGGAAAGAAATACTGGATTAGGCTTTGAGCTTTAGTTGGATTTATTATATTGTCATCCATCATGGCACTGATCACTTTTCGTGGGATCCTCACAGCTAGTTCTCTTGAATGCATAGCTTCCTCTAATTCCACTTGTACTTTATCATCTGGCTTAGGATGCCCAGGCTCATTTATTTGAGGAAAATGATAGTTGATTGAGATAATGATGGATTCCCTATGAAGTTTTGAGCATATACCAAGGGAAATTTTAAAATCCCTTTCCATTTTCCCCCCTATTTGCTAGTAGTTTGAAAGGGTCGCATAGTTAAACTCACTTTCCCACCCTATCATCCTTGGGAGGATTGCAACAACATTTGGGTTTTATTTTTCCCATTTCTTCATCTCGTCCAGACCTACTCTTATCCCAACAAACTCCATGTTCTCATTCTTGGTCTTATCTAGTTGTCTTATGATCTGGGAGGTTTCTTCTAGAATTCTTGTACTCCAACATACATTTCCTTGGCCAAATTGTGGAGCTCTTTCCTCACATTTTTGGCTCTTATTTTGATCTCTTAGATGTTGGTTTTGTCACCTTTGGAAGAAAACACTTCTTCCTAGGTCCTTATTCTTTCTTTATATTCTTCAATTTCTTGCATCATGTTCTTCATATTGTTCTTTGGTGCCTGAGTAAATGTCACACTAGTTGAAGCGATAGACAAGGGGTCATATGTGATATTTTCGGCCACCGCTTTAACCATGGTTACTAAGAGTAGGGCCAATTTACAGATAGACAACCTTATAATGATTTTCTGGATGATTTTTCCTGACTCTCTGTCTAGTCTAAAAGAGTTTACATTTGTTACTTTCCAAGTTGTGGATAGTCTGAATGCCCCTAGCTCCAATTCTCCCAATGGAAAATTTCCTCCACTTAGGGGTGCATATGAATATGATCCAAACATATCGGTATCCATTGGATCCAATCCGTGTGCTTCTTCTTGTTCTCTTGTTCTCTTCTTTTCATATCTTCCTCTTCTCTTTTTTTTTGTGCTTCTTGTTCTATTGTAGCCTCTGATTCTTTCTCTATTTTGATTCCACTACTGCTATTTCTTCCTTTTTATTTTCTATTCCACTTCTTCTCTTCTCTCCTCCTTAGTTGTTTCTAATATTTATTCTTTCTTCCTTTCCTATTCAACTTCAATATTTGATTGTTTTTCTTATTCTAATATCTTTATTTCTTCCTATGTAGCCCTATATTTTTTCTCATCCTGTATCTTGGGAGCTTCCTCTCCTTATAAAACTAACTTCATCATAAGTATTTTCCATTTAGTATATTTCTTATTCCTGTGAGGAGTCTCGTAAATATACTTGTATTTACAGTTGTGGCAGTGTGTGTGCTAATGATTCTCAAAGGGTCGTTTCTAAAAAATATTTCTTCACCTAAGTGGAAAGAGGATAAGGTTTCATATTATGCATGTGATTCCTTAAAACCTTTGAAGGAATATGCATCAACCTAGAGTGACAAGAGGGGGCATATCATATTTTTGTATTCGTTTAATACTCCACCAACCCCACATACCAGAGTTTGATAGGATATTTCTGCAATACCAATCTTTCAAGAATGAATTTGGTAAGTAGGCGAGGGGATTTGGTGGCCCCAAAGACTTTAATGTGTGTACCATTTTATATGAGGTACCAATCCACTACCCTTCCCATTAAAACTTTAAATTTGTCAGATATGCAAGGTGTGGGAGTGCATAATACTATTTGGAATAGAGAGATCATAAACTTGTCACAAATTTGTTGGTAATTTATAGTGATACTTATGTTCTCAAATAATTTTACAACAGACATAGATGGGAAATTCACCTGGCCTCCAAGACCAACCCATTTCTGGATATGTGTGGATCACACACATCATTTCCAGTAGATAATATTCCATATAAAAAGTAGGATACTACCCTAGGGCCATATGGTTTGCAGTTGATATGGCCCATGCTATCATAGAATATAAAATGTCATCCAAATTAAATGAATATATGGAAGTGGTGATATAGTGAATGAGAGGCACCCATGACACCCTGAATATTTGAGTGTGAGACTCTCCATATAATCTGCACAATATGGCCACTAGATACTGGTAAGAAGGTCTGAGTAAATTAGTTGGGTAGTCATCTAATTCCCTGGTCTTAAACTTTTTGCGTGGCACCCACCAATTTTTCATAAGATCCCTAGGATTGTAAGGGAATTCTTTCAATAATTCATTATCTAGTGACATCTCTCCCTCGATCAATTGATAACTTGAGGTGAGAACTAATGGTTGGAAGGAAGCAATAGGCCTTCCTTGTGTGTTGATCATCTGCTTGTTATCTATATGTGCATACCTGATGATCTAGGATATAGACTGAACATAGGGGAATATGGTTTCATCGGATTCTATTATGTGTAACCTATATTGTATGATGGCTCAATATATTGTGGGGTATAGATATTTCTGTGGAAGCTGTGGAAATATTTGGTTAGTGAAAAATTTATAAATCTATCCCCACTAGAACAATGTGTCCTTATCGATGACACATTGTGTGTCATTGGACATAGGTCATGGGGTATCAATGTATGTTTCTTCCTCTTCTTTTCTCGATGAGACTTCAACAATGTGGTCCATGTTGTTAGATATCTTTCCATCTCAAGCATTCTCGAGCCCAAATACACCATGCATCAAGTGTATTTGAAATTGCAACCAGACCAAGTATATAAATATCTCTATATATGATGGGGTTTTTTCTTATTCTTATAGATTCAATGGAAAATACTCTAAATTAGTTGAAAGGATTTGAAAAATTTATGTGAACATCGTAAAAAAAGGAGTTAATCATAGATTTTAAAAGAACAACTTCAAAGGAATGGTTACTATAGGAAAACATAGGAAACAAAGTAAACAGAGAAAGAAGGGCTCAAAATTGGTGTTTAGATATTAGATTGATGAGACAAGGAGAATTGCAACACTTTCCCACACTAAGAAAAAAATAAGGAATAGTCTAGATCTATTAGTTGAAGTAGCTAAAGTTGTCTCATAGGGAAGCATTCAGATTTGACAGTTTGATTTTCAATGAAACCCTAAATTTTGAATGCGATCAATGAAAGTTGAAGGAAACCTTTTTTAGATCAGGTACTTGTTGGCAGCCAAATATTCATGTCATTTCATTGATATTCAAAAACACAAAATTGACATACAAGAAATTTTATCAGTTGCCTCTTTGTGTATGTGAAGATTTCAATTATGATTTTTGTTTGAAGAATCGCTTGATTGGTTGTTGTGTGTTTTTGAGTTTATGTTTTTTTCAATAAATTTCTCATTTTCTCTTTTTTCAATTTCATGTCTGTTAAGCATGAAATTGAAATAAGCTTGGCATAAACACATCATACAAATTCTAAAACATTTCTCCTTATAAAATTGGATAAGCCTTTGAAACACCTATGATCTTAAAAGCCTTTAAGAGTGTTGAACATATCGTTTTGTGAGTGTCTCTATATCATTAGAATATGAGCTAATCGTGTTTGATTTATGTCATGCCTTGATCATTTTTCAAAATAATGTTTTGATTGTCACTTTACACCTTCACGATAGTTTTTAGTTCTAAAGCTATGATATAAATCTATAATATGAATGCTACCCTTGACCATCATATCACAGTCTAATCATTGTATTACATGGCTATTAATTGTTCTTTGAAACTATTACACCCCTGTCCTACTTACCTAATCTCGCATTCATTGCATCATTTGATGGTACTTCGTAATTTGGGGTTAGGTTCTTAGAAGAAGAGGTGGGTTTTGAGTGCATTTGTCCTCTGGTTAAGGGATTAATCAACAACTAAAGTGGTAGTCATGGTGGCATCCTCCTGAAATCGTATTTTTTGGGTCACCTTCGACAATGAAAAATGTATCATTCGTATTGGGTTGTTTAAAACACATAATCCTCCTTTCTACACCTATTGGTATATCGTAACCAATTCTATGGATCCTGTATTTAGGATAAATTCGAATGGCTCATAGGATCTTCTCTCCCACGATGATGTTGTGGATGATCTCTCACTCTTTGGATGGGTTAAGTGTATACAGTCGTTCGAGGGTTTTAATCTTGAAATCGCCCAAGATTTCTCCAAGACCTTTGACAGTGCTAGAGCCAAAATAGGTGACTTATAGTTGCAAGTTAGTGAGGAATCAATAGAAGAAGTCACGTGCCTGTCACGAGAAGGAGACCAGTGGCTCAAAAACCTAAAAATTGAAGGTATTCCTTGGCATCTGTTGATGATTTCCAAGAAGTCGTGCTACAAATTTAAAGGTACACCCATCAATCTATTCAATCCTTGATGGCATGGTTTGTTATTGAATATCAAGCAATTTGTCACTTGTGAGGGACGATATGGATTGGTATCTTTATTTAATGTGTGCCTATTAATGGTGTTCCTAGGTTTTAAGTTAAGCATGCCTTTCTATATACTTAAAATCCTACAGAAGATGGCCAGATTATATCAGAGACAAAACCATGGATTCATCCAGTCTTTTTCACCATGGCTTGATCTGAGTCTTGGTTGTTTCCCATTTGTCGAAGGTAGGAGATAGCTACAAAATCTTTCTAGTAAGGAATGGTTTTGTTTCACTGTCACCTGAACCGGTCAACATTTTACCCATGTGTGTTGAGGACTCTATCAAACCTTTCCCATCAACTCACTCTCTGCAATATCTTCATATCAAATTACAAGTTGCATAAGACCATGTGTTACCCACCGAAACCCTTGTTGATTCTTATCAATCAAACATAGACACACACCAAAGGAAATAATTCTTCCCTAAGAAGTATCTGGAGGAAGTGCTTGATAAATTAAGGGGTAAGGTATATGTTGCCCCTAATCCTAAGAAAGATTTGGTTGATGAAAAACAAATTAAAATCAAGAGGCAGAGCAAATAAAAAATGAAGAGGGTTCAATATCTAGATTTCAAGAACAAAAGGAACAGCCAAATTATTTCTAGGATGACCATGAATCGACATCAGAACCGTGAAAATCCTATCCCAACCATTGACATTGAAGACATGATCTATGTTGATGATACCATCTCTGATCCTGCTAAAATAAATTCACCTCGATACGATTTTGTGTCTAACTTGCCTCCATTTTTAAAGGAGCAAGAGGGATTTTTAGGTATCGAGTATGACCTCAAAAATATTATGGAGCAGGCTAAGCCATTTAAATTAGATCAAACTCGTCCACTGCCAAATCTAGAACAGGTGTATTGTGAAGGTTGTTTTGATTGGATCCAGAGATATTACCAAGACATCCCTTATCTATAGGCTCAACTAAATCAAGTAATGGCTCGAAGCTTAGTTTTGGAAAAGAAAAATGAGTATCTGAGAGCTAACATCCAATTGAATTCGCCCAGGGCCGACAAATGTTTTAGGAGGTCAGGGATGTTATCATAAACAATTCTACCAACTTCAATGTTGTTGTCAATTCAGAATTGTCTCATGTGTCCTTTTAGAAGTTTTAATTGGTAAACATTCTTCTTGGAATTCATGTTTGGATTGTTTAAATAATAACTGAATTTGTTTCTATTTGGTTTTATTTAGACTAGCTACAGAATCATAGATTTTGTAGCTTGTCTTTCTAATTTATTTATTTGATTGTTTTCTAATTTAGATTTTGTTTCTCTTTTCTTAGGTGTACAACAGATCAATGTGAAAAGTTTAAAGGAATGAGTTAATAGTTGGGAATACAATGAACTTGTAATTTCATTTTTGAGAAACAGTTTCAAGAATATTTGAATGATGTAACTATTTTGAATAGTTGTCTCAACACACCTATCTTTATGATTATTTTTTTAGTATATTCTTTATTAAAATAGATTTCTGTCTATCTTGTATGATATGAGAAATTGACTATGAATTTGGTTCAAATAGTAGTGCTTTCCCAGGAATAAAGGAAATTATTTTTGGGCCTGATGAAGGTATTATCATTTTGAAAACATATGGGATGCAGTTTACCTTTTGGCTTTAGTCCTTATGTAGATTGTACAATGTGATTATTGGCAACATATAATTTTTGGAGATGAAAAACTTATCTGTATTGAATTAGTTTTAGATTGTTCTACATCTATGTTTTCATGTTGTGTTTATTGTTTACATGGTTCATCATCCATTGGTTCTTTTAATATCTGTGACTAATCATATATCTATACATTTTGAGTTTACATCGAATGTTGGGTTGTTGATAATTCCATTTTCTGGTGATTGAAGTTGATTCTGTCTTCAGCTTTTAGACAATTTAAAGTCACATGAGAAAAAATATGTGTGTCTTTTTTCTATCAAAGATTGTTTTCGAAATATAAATAATTTCATTGAGTTGCTTCAGGAAATATCATTCTTGCTTCTTGTCATAGATTTATACTTGACAACAGGTTACGTGGATGATCCGGATTATTTTCGGCATGAAATGAGAGCGGAGATATAATAAAGAAATGCACAGATATATTGCAGATATTCAATAATATAACATAAATATATCAGAAATGAAACCATAAACATAGATATACAATAATACATGATTTCTATTAATCAAAGAAATGTATAAAGACTGTAAAAATACAGAGTGAAAGACTCGCTAGAAAGGTGGCAGCTTATCTCTGAGAAGAGATGTGACGACTACTCACATTCACAAGAAGATGATTACAATGAGGTTTTGAAGGCCTTTTTACAATAAACAGGAATGCCAAAAGTCCTAGACATTGAAAAACCTAGCCCTAGGAGATGAAGCGCCAAAAGTCATGTGGGCCCCATTTGGGTAAGTTAGTACATCAACTTCCCAGGGTCGTAACTTTTGCATATGATCTCCGTTTTAGGCATATGATAGCTCATTGGAATAGTATCATCGAGGAGATTCATTTCGGGGGCTCAATCATGCCTTTGGATATCATTGAGAATCTCAATCTCAAAAAACCTTCATTTAGGCCCTCAAAATGGTCCCGAAAGTTAAAACCTGCTAAAAATAGTAAATTGTCAAAATTACTAGAAAGTTGTTTTGAGTCTGTTGGAAAAGGTGGGTGGCCACTGATATCCACCTAAATCAGTGGAGCCTAAATAACACAGAGAGACAAATATAGATTATCACCTTTTTATTTATTGTTGATCAACATCAAGTTAATTAGTTTTCTTTCTATTTGATTTGTTTACTTTAAGAATGAATAATTATTACATTGTTCAAACTTTAATGCTTTGTTCATTATGGTTACAACATTTCTGAATCTTATTCGTTCATTTGTTATTGTCAGTTATTCATAGTGAAAGAACAAATATCTTTATTTTTTCATCTTATTTAAACTTTGATCCATCAATTTAAACCATCATTTTCACAAGGCTTTATTTAAACCTTGTAATTGTATTTATTTGTTGTATATAACACTACTATTAGTTAAGGAACCATATTAGTTTGTTAACTAATAGGATTATACTTTTAGTTAGTTTTAACTTTTTTTTAATCATTTTAGAATCCTAGTTGGCTAACAGAGCCATAAAACCCGTCACGGTAGATTATGTTGAAAAGTCAACAAGAAACATGTGTCTAATTTAGTTTTCCCTTAATTAAATTAGACAATAAATATTAATCTATTATCTCATTCATAACTGAGTGATTTGGAATTGTA
>JZKD02S1673027.1:1103935-1121951 GCA_000966675.3 Picea glauca | reverse complement strand
TGTGGCTACCTGTGGAGGCTTACTCAAATGATTGTGTTTGAGCTGTAGTAATGCTATATCACCTACTCTAATTACAGTCTGGATTCTTCTGAATTTGTATACTGCCCAGTTTTTGCAAGAGACCTTGACCTGCAATGGCAATGGCGGTGAAGTTGAAGATAAAACAAAAATTAATTTATAGAGAAAAAGCAGGTGCACATTGCTATATGATACTTTACACCCAAAACTAATCCATGAAGCAGACCTTGATTTGCTTTGTGAGCTGGTTAACATTCTTAAAATAGAAGTTCTATAAGAGAAACTAGTATGGCAAGGAGAATCTGTAGTTGGATTACTGCCAACAGTATTGTGTATTTTGGCAGATGTATGTGAACGATTGACATTTTGTGCCCAAAATCATGTACACGATGAGATTGCAAACTATTTCCCTTCAACAGAGGATCTTGATTATCCTGCAAAGCTAGATCATGTCGCTGTAATAGGAGCTGGAAATGAGGTTATGGATAAATATTTGTTTCTAGTTCATGTTGATGTTTATTTTCTGTTGCAGTTAATTTTTTTTTCATTTTTGTTTGTTTATTAGAAATTACTTCGAAAAACACTCCCTGCGTTGGGCGTTGCACTGTATACCAGAGACATCCATCAGCTTAGGGACCTGGTCTGAGGGGTATCTATTTTTAAAAATTTCCCAGGACCTGCACCTGGCCTCACCTGGTTTTTACATGCCTTTCAGGTGGGGGCATAGTACATACCAGTGTTGTCAAAATTGGACTTGTTAAGGGTCTGGAAAATGAAGATCGGAAAAAAAATATATGGAACCAATCATAAAAGAAGCAAGGATTCTCGAAGCAATTAAAAGTACAAAAATTTCATATTTTCTTAACCAAATCAGCAAGCAAATAAGGGAAATATGCATAAGTTTCATTGATATTGACACAAAATTGAAAAACGAGTGCAGAATTTGCTTTTGAAACAATGTTGACATTGATTATTTTATTTTTTTGCAAAAATGGTTGTTTCCACAATATTTGAAAAACTTGGTGAGTTTGTTTTTAGCAGGTTGATTTTCGGGTGTTTTTTTTTTTTCTACTTATTTCTCGGATAGAGATTGACCTGTTGATTATTCGTTGATTTTTGCCACACTAAGCCTGACCACAACAAGAATGAAATCCTAGTGAATTCCTTTTTCTGGTGGCTATTCTTGGATAGATTTCATTTTTTTTTTTCTAGAAGTTTGACATTTTTGAACTGTAGGTACCCGGATCCCTACCCTTCACTAGGATGAATGGGGATTTAATAGCTTGATACCATGAGTGGCTTGGCTTAATCCTTACAAATGTTTTTACAATGACATGTTTTCTAGTTGTTACATATATTTTGATATTTGAGCTGTGTATTTGGTGAGTTGTATCTTCTAGATGTTGCATTGTGCAATTTAGTATGTTTAGATTTTGATTATATGGTCTCTTGTTTATTATGTATGTATACTGAACTTACAGGTTAGGTGGAGTTGGAGCTCATGGCTTGGAGCTTTGGCCCTCAGGCCTAGATTTCAAACAAAAAGCTTTGATACCATGTGAAGTGACTTTAAATAAAAACATTTGATATAAATCATTTCAATTGCACAAATAAATTAATCACCAGAACATATAAATTTATTGAGCTAACATAATAGCTTACAGACAACCTCATAACACATCATATTCCTTAAATTTCATAAAACAAATACATAAATTAGCATACCTTGGTCTGATGCTAACCCTCTGTTTGTCTTGTTGTTCGTTGTTGAACTGTGTCAACACTGCCCAAACCTTGTTCCACCCTGCCAACTAGGACAACTTCCTAGCTCCAAGATATCATATGGATATCCTGGCCCCCATGCCCAAAACCTCCAGCAAACCGGTGCTCCCTGTACTGATCCAATCCGACTACAGAACTCAAACTCTTCTCTTTCTGTGCAAATCCAAGAGAACCCTCCAAAAATGAAATTCCCTGTAGAATGATCCCCTGCCTCCGTAAACCTCCTCCCTTCATATCCCTCCTTCACCACCCTTTCACCCCATTTACTTCCTTACCTACACATAGTTAATGCCCCTTATCCAATTATTTAATGTTCCCTATCCATTTATTAATGCCCCTTATCCCTTCCATATACGTAACCTTTTTAATTTAAACAATATAACTTATTAATCTTTTTAAATTTAATACCCATGTTATTGAATGTAATAGGTAGTTAATTAATTAATTAATTAATTAATCAAAATTATAACCTTTAATTAATTAATAAATACTTAATTAATATCATTAGACCAATCTTTTTTTAGTTATTAACATGTTAGGAAAAATTAATTACCTAATAAATCTTTTACTTAATAATCCCTAAGTATATATTCTACTAGGGTTGTTACATATAGTCTCAAAGGATGGAATGATAATAGACCCCGAACAAACCCAAGATATTGATGACCTTCCTCCACCTTCTTCCAAAAAGGCGATGCAATCCTTTCTGGGTAAAATAAATTTCGTTAGACGTTTTGTTCCTTGTTTTTCTGAGATGGTTAGACCTCTACAAAACCTAATAAAAAATGATGCTCTTTACAAATGGTGACCACAAGAGAACCAAGATTTTAATTCTATTAGAAAATCTATAACCGAATATCCTTTCTTGATGAGTCTTGATTTCTCCCAAGATTTCACGTTGTATACTTTTTCATCAGACGGATCTTATGTTTCTTTGCTTACACAGAAAATTTTTGAAAACAATAAGATACCCATTTCATTTATGAGCTCCTCTTTTAAAGGATAAAATTTAAATTACCCCCTAGTAGATCAACAAGCATACGTTGTTTTCAAGGCAGTTAAACATTTCAGATCTTACATATTGAAGTCCACGATAAGAGTTGTTGTTCCTTACCCTGTTGTAAGAAACCTCTTAGTGCAGAAGGAACTAGGGGAGAAAAGGGCAAATTGGATGACCTCCCTTCAAGAGTATGATCTCGAAATAGTACCCGCACAAATTGTTAGAGGTCAAGGCCTTTGCAAATTGGTATTTGATTCAATTGAAATATCAAAAAATTAAAAATAAACACCAACTGAAAATCTTCATAATGAAGCACAAATCTGTTGTACACAAACTGTGCCTAATTCATGGTATAATGATATCAGATTTATTTGTTGCACATAACTAGTCCTTGAAATATTGATCCAAAAAAAAGAAGAGCACTAAGTCTTAGATCTTCATATTTTCAATTTATTAATGATATATTGTTTCAGAAGAATTTTGATGGTGTTTTTCTGCGTTGCCTAGAAAAAGAAGAATCTAAAAAGGTGTTAGTTGAGTTACATTCCAGAAATTCCGGGGGTCATTTTGGTGGAGATATGACTTCCCACAAAGTACTAAGGGTTGGTTACTATTGGAAAACTTTATTTAAAGATTCTCTCGCTTTGGTTCTCAAATGTATAATCTGTCAAAAGGCTGCAGGGTGGGTCAATATTGTTACATTTTCGTTACAGCCTGTTACAGTACACACATCATTTCAACAGTGGGGCCTAGATATCATAGAACCAATTAACCCACCTTCCTCACAGCAACATAAGTATATTCTTACGGAAACAGATTATTTTACAAGAGGGTATGAAGATTTACTGCTAAGGGTAGTAAACATGATTCAAGTAGTTTCATTTTTAAACTCTCATATTATCACTCGTTTCAGGATACCTAAATGTTTAGTTTTCAACAATGCTTCTTATTTTTCTTCCTTGGATATGAATTTATTTTCTCTAGAAAAGGGGATTAAGATAAAATACTCTGCCAATTATTACCCCCAAGGAAATGGTTTGGTCGAGTCAAGAAACAAAAATCTGATCAAAATAATAAAAAGAACAGTGTCAAAAAATCATAAAAACTGGCACAATGCATTATATAAGGCACTTTGGACTGATAGGGTCACTCTGAAAGCTTCCATCGGTAATTATCCTTTCTTCCTCATTTATGGAAGATAATTTGTCCTTCATCCGCACGTCTTTCTCCCTTCACTGCAATTATCTCAAAATTTTTAGGAGGAAGAATGTTCCCCTTTAGAGAATCAGATAAACGCTTTACTAAAATTGGAAGAAGTTAGAACACAAGAAAAACATAAATTAGGCCAACATCAACAAATTGTTAAAAAATGGTTTGATACAAGTTTGTCATCATAAATAAATTTTAATGTAGGGGATTTGGTCCTCAAAAGGGACAAAGCACAGGAGGATAAAGGAGAACATACTAAGTTTCAAAACCTGTGGCTGGGGCCTTTTGTCATTTTAGAAAAATTGGGTCCTATCTCTTTTCGTTTGCACAACTTAGAGGGACAACCAAACACTTTTCCAATGAATGGCCAGTCTCTCAAGAAATAATTCACCTAAGAAAAGTTAAACTTATGCTTTGTAAATATCCTTATCTTTTATTTTTCTTTTGTTTTATGGTTGGTTATTTTCTTTTTGCTTCTTTTAATGTTTTCTTAAAAATTATTTCTAAATCAAAATCTATTATTGAGGGGAATCAGATCTTTCACTAATAGATGTTGAAATAGTTCAAGCATCTAAAGATTAAGTTTTTTAACTCAGATCAGTGATCTATACGATAGTTATTCTAGAAGTCTCTCCAAATCATTGTTCCCAGTTTTTTTTCGAGATCTTAGAGAAGTACGATTATCTTTAAACTTCTTATGCCATACTAGTTCTAATGAGATCAACTCAAAATGCTTCCCCATCCTTGAGACAATTTCTTAATTATAATTGAAATATAGATGTCCAAAACATGATGAAAATTATTAGTTCTTGAAGAACAAGAAACAATATTAATGATCAATCATATTATTGTTTGGTTGTTCAATCTTCAGTATCACGCTGCTCTCTTGTTATCATGAAACCTATAAATTTTATAAACGATTATGGAGAGTTGGAAACACTTTAATGTGTGGGAATTGTGTGTAAACCCATCGGAGTACTAAACAAGCCTGCTGGCAGTGGGTAAATACACACATGATTCCAAGACAACTTCCCCAGGGTACTGAACATTCCTGTTGGCAGCGAAGCAATTTCGAGTTCAAGATCTTTCAGGTATGTTTTTAAATTGCTCAGATATGAAAATATTTTCATGGACGAATTTTTAATGGGATCAGAGTACTTGAGTGGGTTAAATGAAATCCCTATCGAGCCTATAAACACTTGTTGGAAGAAGTTGCCCTGTCAATGGTATTGAAGTTACTTTTATAAATATCGTTGCCTTTTGATCAAAACAAACCTTTGTATTACAATCATTTGCGAGAACATTCTTCATTAGTTTAACTATGCTAATTTTTTGAGTTAATTTCAAAACCCTTGATCTGTTTCATAGTTGTTTTTAGCGACTGTCCAATTTATCTTTTTCCTGATATAAATTTTTGATGATGCAGAGATAATTGCTTCGCCCAGTGAGTCACCATTGTTGGCAGCCAAATATTCATGTCATTTCATCCATATTCAAAACACAAAATTTGACATAAAATAAATTTTATCAGCTGCCTCTTTGTGTCTGCGAAGATTTCAATTATGATTTTTGTTTGAAGAATCGCTTGATTGGTTGTTGTGTGTTTTTGAGTTTATGTTTTTTTCAATAAATTTCTCGTTTACTCTTTTTTTCAATTTCATGAATGTTAAGCCTGAAATTGAAATAAGCTTGGCATAAACACATCATACAAATCCTAAAAAATTTATCCTTATAAAATTGGATGAGCCTTTGAAATACCTATGATCTCAAAAGCCTTTAAGAGTGTTGAACATATTGTTTTCAGAGTGTCTCTATAAAATTAGGATATGAGCTAATCATGTTTGATTTATGTAATGCCTTGATCAGTTTTCAAAATAATGTTTTGATTGTCACTTTACACCTTCAAAATAGTTTTTAGTTCTAAAGATATGATATAAATTTATAATCTGAATGATACCATTGACCATCATATCATAGTCTAATCATTGTATTACATGGCTATTAGTCATTCTCTGAAACTATTACACCCTTGTCCTACTTTCCCGAGCTTGCATTCATTGCATCGTTTGATGGTGCTTTGTAATTTGGGGTTAAGTTCTTAGCAGAAGAGGTGGTTTTTTAGTGCGTTTGTCCTCTGGTTTAGGGTTTAATAAACAAATAAAGTGGTATTCATGGTGGTGTCCTCTCGAAATCATAGTTTTCGGGTTGCCTTTGACAATGAAAAATGTATCATTCGTATCGGGTTGTTTCAAACATAGACTCCTCCTTTCTACACCTGTTGGTACATTGTAACCAAGTCTATGTCTCCTATAGTTAGGATAGAGTTGAATGGCTCACAGGATCCTCTCTCCCACGATGATGCTATATTTGATCTCACAGTCTTTGGATGGGTTAATTTTATACATTAGTTCGAGGGTTTTAATCTTGAAATCACCCAAGCTTTCGCCAAGACCTTCAATGGTGCTAGAGCCAAAATAGGTGACTTCTAGTTGCAAGTCAATGAGGAATCAATAGCAGAAGCCACGGGCCTATCACGAGAAGGAGACCGCTGGTTCAAAAACCTAAAAACTGAAGGTATTCCTTGGCATCTGTTGATGATTTCTAGGAAGTCACGCTACAACGTTAAAGTTACACCCATCAATCTATTTAAGCATCGATGACATGGTTTGTTATTGATTATCAAGAAATTCGTCACCTATGAGGGACAATATGGATTGGTATTTTTATTTCATGTGTTCCTATTAATGGTATTCTTAGGGTTTAATTTAATCATGCCTTTCTATCTACTTAAAATCATACAGAAGATGACCAGATTCTATCAGAGACAAAACTGCAATTCAGAATCTAGACTTTTTCACCATGGCTTGATCTGAGTCTTGGTTGTTTCCCATTTGTTGAAGGTAGGAGATAGATGGAAAATATTCCTGGTTAGGAATATTTTTATTTCACTTCCACCTGAACTGATCAACAGTTTACCCTTGAGTGTTGACGAGTCTACCAACCCTTTCCAATTGACTCACTCTCTACAAGATCTTCATATTGAATTACAAGTTGCAGAATACCCTATGTTAACCACTGAAACCCATGTTGATTCTTGTCAATCAAATAGAGACACACACCAGAGGCATGAATCCATCCCTAAGAAGTCTTTAGAGGAAGTGTTGGATAAATTAAGGGGTAAGGTATATGTCGCCCCTAATCCTGAGCAAGATCTAGTTGAAGAAAAAAAAATCGAAATCAAGAGGCATGGAAAAAAAAACCCAAAGAGGGTTCAAGATCTATATTTCGAAAAAAAAGGAACGTACGGCTTCTTTCCAGGATGACCAGGAATCGACATCAAAAACGTGAAAATCCTATCCCCACCATTGATATTGAAGACCTGATCTTTGTTGATGATGCCAGCTCTGATCCTACTAAAATAAATTCACTTCGATATGATTTTGTGTCTAACTTGCCTCCATTTTTAAAGGAGCAAGAGGGATTTTCAGGTATTCAATATGACCTAAAAAAGATTATGGAGCAGGGTAAACCATTTAACTTAAATCAAACTCATCCACGACCAAATATAGAACAAGTGTATTGTGAAGGTTGTTTTGATTGGATCGAGAGATATTACCAAGACATTCCTTATCTACAGGCTCAACTAAATCAAGTAATGGCTCTAAACTTAGTTTTGGAAAAAGAAAATGAGGATATGAGAGCCAACATCCGATTGAATTTTCCCAGGGCCAACAATCATTTCAGGAGGTCAGGGTATTTTATCATAAAAAATTCTACCAATTTCAAGGTTGTTGTCAATTCAAAATTGTCTCATTTGTCCTTTTCCAAGTTTTAATTGGTAAACATTCTTCTTGGAATTCATGTCTGGATTGTTTAAATAATAACTGAATTTGTTTGTATTTGGTTTTATTTAGACTAGCTACAGAATCATAGATTATGTAGCTTGTCTTTTTAATTTATTTATTTGATTGTTTTCTAATTTAGATTTCGTGTTTCTCTTTTCTCAGGTGTACAACAGATCAATGTGCAAAGGTTAAAGGAATGAGTTAATAGTTTGGAATACAACAAACTTGTAATTTTGTTTTTGAGAAACAGTTTCAAGAATATTTGAATGATGTAACTATTTTGAATAGTTGTCTCAACATACCTATCTTTATGGTTATTTTTTTAGTAAATGCTTTATTAAAATAGATTTGTCTCTATCTTGTATGATATGAGAAATAGACTATGAATTTGGTTTAAATAGTAGTGCTTGCCGAGGAATAAGGGAAATTCTTTTGGACTTGATGATGGACTTATCATTTTGAAAATATATGGGATGTAGTTTACCTTTTGGATTTAGTCCTTCTGTATACTGTACAATGTGATTAATGTCTCTCATATAATTTATGGACATGGAAAACTTATCTGTATTGAATTAGCTTTAGACTGTTCTACATCCATGTTTTCATGTTGTGTTTACTTTTTACATGGTTCATCATCCATTGGTTTTTTTAATATCTGTGACTAATCGTCTATCTATACATTTTGAGTTTACATCAAATGTTGGGTTGTTGATAATTCCATTTTCTGGTGATTAAAGTTGATTTCGTCTTCAACTTTTGGACAATTTAAAGTCACATGAGCAAAAATCTTTTTGTCTTTCTGTTATCAAAGATTGTTTTTGAAATATAAATAATTTCCTTGAGTTTCTTTAGGAAATATCGTTCTTTCTTCTTGTCATAGATTTATACTTGACAACAGGTTAAGTGGAGCCTACACAATGCAGATAGACGAATATATCTTAGTACCTTTTTCTTTACTGTTGATGAACATCAAGTTAGTTAGTTTTCTTTCTATTTGATTTGTTTACTTTTTTGAACGAATAATGATTAGATTGTTCAAACTTTAATACTTTGTTAATTATAGTTACATCATTTCTGAATATTATTCGTTCATTTGTTTTTTTTGGTTATTCATAGTGAAATAGCAATTTCCTTTATTTTTGTATCTCATTTAAACTTTGATCCATCATTTTCACAAGGCTTTATGTAAACCTTGTAACTGTATTTATCTATTGTATATAACACTATTATTAATTAAGGAACCATATTAGTGTGTTAGCTGATAGGATTATACTTTTAGTTAGTTTTAACTTCTTTTTTTCATTTTTTATAATCCTAGTTTCCTAACTGAGCCATAAAACTTGTCAGGGTAGATTATTCCAAACGGCTTGGGTTAAATAGACAACCCGAGACCAGATCTTCCCTTATAGTTGACGGTGTCAAAAACACATGTCAATACTAATTTAGTGTTTGGTTCATCTAAGAATGGTTTTTTCTTTGACCTAGGCGATAACAAGGGCTTAGGTATGGAAATTGGTCAAAACATAATGCTACAGGAAGTTTCTGTAGCACCCTGTTTTTCAAGTAAATAACATAGTTTTGGGTTTTGTGATAGATGATGATGAAAAATGATAATGAAACCATTCTACACCCTAAAATACACATTATAAACCATTTTTTATCTTTAACAAAGAGTTTTGGAGCAATCTTGTATGGAAAAGGAGAAAACATAAAACAAGGGATTTTCTGGAAATGATTATTTTTGCAATCAATTTCAAACTCAGATTATGAGGAGATGAAGAGGAATTTGTGAAAACCAAAAGAGGGATTTTTCAAGAACAACCTAATATACAAAACAATCCCTCATATTGTACACATATTTCATGGTTTGGGAGATACAAGCAGGTCTTTATAGCTCATTTTTCAAATTTGTAAATACAAGAATTAACCTGTGTTAGTCATCATTGTTGGGCACATATTACGAGGATATGGAGAGGTATTTTTAAAAAATGAAAGAGGGGTTTCTCAATAACATAATCATATACAAAAAATTCTCTCAGATGTTACACATGTGTCATGGTTTGGGAAATATCGAGTGTTTTTTCAACCCTATTTTTCATAATTTTGTTGTAAAAGTGTTAAAGATGAAATGGAATAGTCAAGGTATAATTCGTCCTCACACGTGGCAAGGAGATTTTTCAGGTCAAGTTGGCATATGGATGTTCAAGGAGGATATTTATGCTAAATATCCTCAAAAAAATTGGTTTACTTTGAATGTAATTAATGCTTTGAAATCCAAACCCTAGTTTTTAGGTATTGGATTGATTTTCTTAGATATTTTGTATCTTGTTGATGTAACTAAGTCCAAATTTGACCCCAAGGGTAGTTCTATTTTTAGAAGATTAGATCCATGCTTTCAGGATCTAGTAGTTTTCATGTAAGGTCTGTAAATTTCATATAAACTAGATGTAATGCAGGGGAACTCTTGGACACGAGAGGTCTGAGAGAGAGTTTGGAAGATCCAAGAAGAGCTCTGAGAAATATGTAGGAGACATTTTTTAGTTGTTATCATTGTAATCTTGAAGGGAATTTTGGTTGTAAGCATTTATGTTATTGAAGGTTCATAATATGTGTGTTATGAGATTGTGTTCTTGTTTTCATTCTAATTTCTCTTCTTGAATAAATTGTATACCTTAAGGATCATGGTTGCCTTTGATTAATGGATTCATGAAAAATTGAGGATCTGATGTGTCTTGCCTATTAGTCACTGTTTACATTCAAGTACCTTGAATTCATTTATGAAGAAAGGATCTCTGCCTTGTGAATGCTTTTTTTTTTTTGTTATTTTTTCCCTTCTTCTATCCATTATTATATAAACCATTTATCTGATATGCAGATTGATTGCATTTAATAAGAAGGGTGTTTTCTTGACTCCATAGCCCAATGGTATATCACTGATCTATAGTAGCTTATTTTATTTTCTATTTCTCATTTTCTTCTTCTTGATCCACTAAATTTCTTGAAAACCCAACCCAAATCATTTCTAATTTAAGGTGTGTTAGGATTGTTCCTAAATAAGTCTAGGGACAAATTCTAGCACTAACATCTTTTGGCATTTTTGTCGGGTATGGAAGTGAAGATATCTTCTCTGGGAGAACGACAACGAGGAGGTCTAGCTTTGGATGGTGAACTGAAGTTGGACACTTTAGAATTCTTATTACTCATTCAGTGACTCCACTCCATGAAGGAAGAGCATATTAGTGACTTCACTGATACGAGACAACAATGGCCATGGAAGCTATCTTGGCTCGAAGTTTTGCACCTGCCAATTTTTCAACTGTTCCTGGTTTTCCTAATCCTGTGCCTTCTTTCTCAGAATGTAGAATTTATTCTTATTTTTAGTGAAAAGGATGAGGATAATCCTGCACATCATGTAATCAAGTTTCATCAATACATGGATCAGCTGAATATACACCATGAGGATGTGTTGATGAAAATTTTCATGTATTGATTGGATGACTGTGCAAGACAATGGTACAAAACTCTTCCTTATTCTAGTATTTCCTCTTTGGAGGACTTTCATGATGCCTTTTATTCATATTTCAAGAGGATTTACTCGGCTGAGAAACTTTTTGCGCATTACTGTGAAGGATATGCATTATATATTTTGAATTTAGCAGTTGATGCTTCTAGCAGTGCAGATGAAGGGGATGGTTATATTGAGGAAGAGGAAGAAGATTCATTGTCAGATATATCTTCTTCTAAATATATTTTATAGCAGGAAGATCTTCAACAGTCAGATATTGAAGTTGATGACAATAATACTTTAGATTCATTTGGCATTAATCCAAATGTTTCTTATAGTGACGATTATGAAACATAAATTGTTCAAATTTTATTTGAAGACCATATTATTGATGATAATTTTCAGAAATATTCATCTTTGTCATTAGAATTTTATCATGTTTCTCTTATTTTTGATGAATATGATGATGATCTTGAAATTCTAGATCCAAATGTTTGTGATGTGGTAGAATCTAATCAACAGATTCATGAAGACATTCAGTCCATTATCCATGAACAATCGGAGTTGGTATATGACAACTATGCATCTGATGGTAGTGATGAATGCATGGATTAGTTTGTTTATTCTCGTGATGACATTGTTGTTGTTGTTGTTCAAGAAACTTATTAGAAGATTCAACATGACCTTGATGTTTTTGATTTCCAACACCCGAATGATGCTCATGCTCTTTTTCCAGCAAAATAAATGAAGTATCATTTGATAAGTGAAACAGAGGAACAATGTGGCCTTCTATATCCATTAGCCATGCAACATAATTGGTAGGACCCCGTGTCCATTTACATGGAGTCTTGGTTTTCAAAAACATTCAACCTTGTGGCATTTGGAATCAAAGTGTATTGTGGTTGTAAGTATGTCTTGCTAATCAAATTTTTGTTGCAAATATTATATTCTTCTTTTACTTCCATCTTCATGCAAGAATCTCTTATAGTCGGTTTGATGCTATCATGTCTTCATTTGAAGCATGATTACAGATGATTATCTTTTTCCTACCAATTAGAAGTAGGATGAATAAGCTTGATTCTCAAGCATTTGGTTTGTAGCAATATATTTTTTTTTCAACAATGTGTTTTTAGATTTTTAATAAGTTTCAGAGCTTCGGAAGGTGGAGAATGACTCCATATCCCAATGAGTAAGGAACATGTCTTATTTTTCTTGGCATCTCAAAGGGAGCATTCCATCCCCCATGGAGCCTATGTTAGCTTTCTTTCTGTCTCAAGCATTCTCGAGTCCAAATCCACCAGGCATCAAGTGTATTTGAAATTGCAACCAGACCAAGTATATAAATCTCTCTATATATGATCGGGTTTTTTTATTATTCTTATAGATTCAATGTAAAATCCACTAAATTAGTTGAAATTATTTGAAAATGTTATGTGAACATGGTAAAAAAAGTAGTTAATCACAGATTTTAAAAGAACAACTTCAAAGGAAGGGTTACTATAGGAAAACAAAGGAAACAAAGTAAACAGGGCAAGAAGGGCTCAAAATCGGTGTTTAGATATGAGATTGATGAGACAAGGAGAATGAAAACTCTTTCCCACATGAATAAAAAAAGAAGAAATATTCTAGATCTCTTAATTGAAGTAGCTAAAGCTGTCTCCCAGGGGAACATTCAGATTTCACAGTTTGATTTTCTATGAAACCCTAAATTTTAAATCAAATCAATGAAAGTTGAAGGAAATTTTTTTGAGATCAGGTACTTTAGTGTTTGTTTCATCTAATAATGGTTTTTTCTTTGACCTAGGTGAGAAAAAAAATTTAGGTATGCAAACTGGTCAAAAAATAGCACTACAGGAAGTTCCTGTAGCGCCCTGTGTTTCAAGTAAATGAAATAGTTTTGGGGTTTTGTGATATATGATGATGAAAAATGATAATGAAACCATTATAGAACCTAAAATACACATTAGAATCCATTTTTTATCTTCAACAAAGAGTTTTGGAACAATCTTGTATGGAAAAGGAGAAAACAGAAAACAAGGGATTTTCTGGAAATGACCTTTTTTGCAGTCCATTTCAAACTCCTATTATGAGGAGATGAAGAGAAATTTGCAAAAACTGAAAGAGATTGTTTTCAAGAACAACCTAATATACAAAATCCTCCCTCATAGTTTACACATATGTCATGGTTTGGGAGATACAAACAGGTCTTTACAACTCCTTTTTTAGATTTGTAAATACAAGAATTTTCCTATTTTAGTCATCATATTTGGGCACATATTACGAGGATGTGCGGATGTATTTTTAAAAAATGAAAGAGTTTTTTCTCAATACCAGACTCATATACAAAAAACTCTCTCGTATGTTACACAGGGTTCATGTTTTAGGCGATATCGAGTGTTTTTTCAGCCCTATTTTTCATAATTTCATTGTAAAAGTGTTGAAGATGAAATGGAAAATCAAGGTGTAATTCGTCCTCACACGTGCCAAGGAGAGATTCCAGGTCAAGGTTTCATATGGATGTTCAAGGAGGATATTTATGATAAATACCCTCAAAAAATTTGGTTTACTTTAAATGTAATTAACGCTTTGAAATCCAAACCCTAGTTTTTAGGTATTGGGCTGGTTTTCTTAGATTTTTTGTATCTTGTTGATGTAACTAAGTCGAAATTCGACCCCAAGGGGAGATATTCAGTTCTATTTTGAGAATATTAGATCCATGATTTAAGGATCTAGTAGTTTTCATGCAAGTTCTATAAATTTCATATAAAATAGATGCAATGGAGGGGAACTCTTAAACCCGAGAGGTCTGAGAGATAGTGTGGTAGATCCAAGAAGAGTTCTGAGAAAGTTGTAGGAGATATTTTTTATGTTTGACAACACAGGTATTCCAACAGAGGATGAACACCTTCAGTAACCACTCACATAACTAGATAAAATATCAACACACTAATGTTTTCACGTGGTAAAACCCCTATGGGGAAACATCCACGACCCCAGCCAACGCGGCCACTTGGAGCAGTTTATTAATGCAAAAGAAAAATATTATATAGAGATTCTACAATATATTTTCTCACAATCGATCATCAACAAATGACCCTCCATTCTCTTTAAATAGAGATCATGGACCAATCGGGTGTTAAGCCATGGATCAATGGTCGTTAAGATCAAGAAGAGTATGAACTGTCAAATCACTCTATGTCGGGAACATATCCCGACCGTCGGATTTCCTAACTACAAATGCATACTAATTCATACTAAAGAAACACACTAAGAAACACACTTTTACCTAATGACATATTAGACCAAGTAGATCTTAACTAACTCCTAAGTGTCTAAATATCCTAACATTCGTCCGCCTTAAGAACAACTTGGGATAGGATTGAAGGATTTACAATGTTAACACAATAGGAGAAGGAAGGAGGAATTAGAGCCTATCCCCCCTTAATGAAAACTTCCTAAATTCCTAACATAGGTCAAAGTTTGGAAAACTTCGCTTCTGTAAGAGACTTTGTGAAAATGTCTGCAACTTGATATTTTATACAACAAAAGAGCACTTCAATAACTTGATCATAAATGAGATTTCTAATGAAGTGCATGTGTAGCTCGATGTGCTTGTTGCACTAATGTTGAACTGGGTCTTTGGTAAGCTTTATGGCACTGTGATTGTCACACCAAAGGCTGGTCGGATGCTGTTGCTTGAATCCAAACTCTGAAAGCATCTGTCGAAGCTACAAAGCTTCCTGACTTGCATTTATGACTTCTCAGTTCTCTACTCCTATTGAAGAAAGTGCAATAGCATGTTGTTTCTTACAGGCCCAAGTGATAATTCCTTAACCAAGGCTAAAAGAATAACCTACAGTAGACTTCTGATCATTAGGGTCGTCGACCCCATCTAAATCAACGAAACCAACCAATAAAGGAGTCCCCCCTGAACTGTAATGTATCTTGAACTGAACTATACCATAGACATATCGAAGTATCCTTTTAGCTTCTTTCCAATGGATTTCATGGGGTGTTTCCATATATTGGGAAACAATACCAACAACAAAGGAAAGATCAGGACAGGTATGAGTCAATTATAAGAGGCTACCAACTAACTGAGGGTACAGGGTGGCATCAACTTCAGGAGAAGTACAGGTGGTATTAGGCTTGAATCTAGACTAGAAGGGAGAAGGGGTTGGTTACAATCATCCATGTGAAAGCGATGAAGAAGGTCACAATCATACTTAGACTCGGAAAGAAAATTTCCTTCATTGGTTTGCAAAACTTGGAGTCCAAGGAAATAGTGAAAAAAACCTAAGTTTGTCATTTCAAATTTCTTCTTAAGGCTGGTTTTCACATGGTTTAAAATTTTTGAGTCACTACCAGTAAGGATAAGGTCATCAAAATAAAGGACAAGGATTATGAGATGGATTCCTACTTTCTTTGTATAAACATTAGGATCATAATGGCATCTAGAGAATCTGGTGTCAATAATAAAGCTGTCCATTTTGGCATACCAAGCTCGGGGAGCTTGCTTAAGACCTTAAAGAGATTTCTTGAGGCGAAAAACAAGGCTATATTCATTCTAGACATAGCCAGGAGGTTGTTCCATGTAGATTTCTTCTTTCATATCGCCATGCAAGAAGGCAGATTTAACATCCATCTAATGGAACTCCCATTCATGTGAGGCAGCAAGGGCAAGAACAAGGCGGATAGAATTCATTTTGGCTACAGGGGAAAAGGTTTCATTATAGTCATTTCATTCAACTTGGGAGAATCCTTTGGCAACTAACCGATCATTGTGTCTGTCAACACTTTCATCTGATGCATACTTAGATCTATAGACCCATTTACATCTGACAAGTTTTCTTCCTTTTGGAAGAGGTACAAGATCCCAAGTATCATTATCCATTAAAGAATGATACTCTTCATTAATTGATGTATCCCAATCTGGATGACCTGAATCTTCTGCAAATGTCTCTAAATCATCAGTCTCTGAAAGTTGAGCCAAAAGAAAAGAGGCTCGCTGGAACTGTGAACGTGTTCGACACTGATCCGAAGGATCACCGATAAGATCACCAACTTCTTCTCGTGTTGAATGGACCCATCTATGAAGCGGTGGAACTGGTGCTTGTTCAGGTTCAAAGGACTCACCTGGAGGAAGGTCAGCAGGTGGAGGTGGATTTTCATCCTCACTGTCATCATCTGAAGAAGAAACAAGAATAGGAACAGAAGAAGGCACAAACATCGAAGATGGTTCGCAGGCCAAAGAAGGCACAACCATTGAATTAGGCTCGCAAGCCAAGATATTTTCATCAAATTTAACATCTCTTATAAGAATAATTTCATTAAAATGTGGTTGAAGAAGTCTATAACCTTTGACATCTTCATAATAACCAACAAATATACACTTCTCACTTTTAGGCTATAATGCTTTCCTTTTCTCATCAGGAATGTGAGCCCATGTTATACTGCCAAATACACGGAAGTGACTTACATCTGGTTTAATTTTAGTCTAATCTTCTTCTAGTGTTATATTTTTAAGAGATTTTATGGGAATGAGATTGAATATGTAATTTTCACCATTGATTTATTTTTCCCAATATTTAGACTTAATCCCTTAGATTGGATCATACAATTAGCCATTTCTTTTAATGCGCGGTTATTTCTCTCAGCAACACCATTTTTTTGTGGTGTATATGGAACAATGTGTTGCATATGGATGCCCTGTGTAGTGTAGTAACTTGTAAAATTATTGTTCACATATTCACCTCCATTATCTGTTCTTAACTTTTGAATTTGATGTCCAGATTTCTTTTCTACAAGGGCCTTGTAGGATAGAAACTTGTCAAAAAAATTTCTCTTAAGTTTTAAGAAGCAAACCCAAGTACGCCTGGAAAAATCAACAATGAAAGTTAAAAAATACTTGCACCCAGAAAATGGAACACACAAATCATTGTGAAAAAGTTGTAAAGGGCTCGAGGCATGTCAAGAGGCACATTTGTCAAAATTGTCCTGATGATTTTTGTCGAGAACACAACCGGCACAAACACCATCTTTGAATGAAACAAGAGGAAGACCAATCATTATTTGTTGATTACATAGTTGTTTCAATGAGCAATAGTTTATATGACCAAACTGCTCATGCCAAAGTTTTCTCAAGTCATCGCTATGAGCAAAAAAAACTGATGAAAAAGTTGATGACCCAAATTTGTCAAACTTGTACAACCTAGTAATATCATCAACAATTCCAGTTGCAAGAACATGATTAGRATATTTTAGATCCTTTATTACAACTTGGTGAGGTGAAAACTCTACGGTTTTACCTTCACCTGAATGAGTGATTTGATATACTGATAGAAGGTTACAAGAAAGACTTGGAAAACATAATACATCATTTTAATGACCATTATCTACTTGAATTGTTCCCGATCCTACAACATTAAGAGATATATCATCACCAACAAATACTTTCTTGGTGTTACATTCATTTAGAGAAGAAAATATGGCTTTATCCTTAACCATATGATAAGATCTCCTAAATCAATAAGCCACTCATAAGAAGAAGAAGTAGAATTTGTGTTGAAGGAGAAACCAGAAGCGGAAAGTGCATGTCCATGAGAAGAAGAAGAAGAAGTAGAATCAATATTGATGTTGTGCTTCTTCATCGCTGCT
>JZKD02S1673027.1:1066220-1098553 GCA_000966675.3 Picea glauca | reverse complement strand
AATTACCCATGTATGATGGTGAAGTCAATGAAGAGAGGCTTGATAACTGGTTCAGACAGATGGAAGTTTATTGCAGTGTGCAACAAATCAAGGATGAGGAAACTCAAATCAAGTTGGCATCGCTTTGTCTTGCAGGCACAACACTCATCTGGTGGAAAATAAAGTTGAAAAATGGCACGCAACAAGTGGGTAATGTATTTCCATCATGGAAAGGTTTTGTTTCTGCACTTAGAAAAAACAATTATCCTTTGGGTTATAAGGAGAAGTCTTTAATTGAATGGCAAGGTATTAAACTAAGAAAGGGACAAATAGTGCAAGAATACACAGATGAATTTTGTAAGATAGCATTAATATTAGACATTCCATTACAAATCCAAGAAACTCTTATGAAGTATATAGGATATTTACCTGCACACATTCGTAACATTGTATTTATGTTTGGACCTACTAATCTTGATGAGGCATATTTTGAAGAAACATACATTAAGGCAGGGAAAACAAGAGTTGGTGTATCAGGGGAATCGTCTTCAAGAAAAGAGGACAAAAGGAAGGGGAATGGAAAGAAAGAAAATTTAGTGAAAAGAAAGGAAGAGAATCTCTCTTGTAAGCATTGCAAGAAAGAAGGGCATGATGATGACCATTGCTGGAAATTGCATCCTGAGAAGAGACCAAAGTGGTTCAAAGATAGGAAAGGGAGGCAAATAGTTGCAGCAACAACATAGCCAACAGACTTGGGATTAGATTCAGGTGATGATTTTAAAATCAAAGCAGTTGGTTTGACAAGTAAAATTGGTGATGGATATGATTCTAGAAGTAAATTGTTTCACATAAGAGTCATAATGAGGCATACTAAGGTCAACACATTGATAGATAGTGGATCTCAATATAACTTGATTTCAGAGGAAGTGGTTAAAAAATTGGGATTAAACACTCAGATGCATCATAAACCTTACTCACTTAAATGGATAAGCACCAATCATGAATTGCACATAACAAAGCAATGCACTTTAATGTTTTCAATTTCATCAAAATTTGTGGATGATGTAACATGTGATGTGGTGCCACTTAATGAATGTGGAATGGTCTTAGGAATTCCTTATTTGTATGATCGTAAAGAAATCTTATATAGGGAACATAATCAATATCACTTAATCAAATAAGGCAATGCTTGCAAGAGAGGATCTATGCCTTGTGAATGTTATGATTTTTGTTATTTTTTCCCTTCTTCTATCCATTATTAAATAAACCCTTTATCTTATATGAATATTGATTTCATTTAATGAGTAGGGTGTTTTCTTGACTCCATAGCCCAATAGTCCATCACTTATCTGCAGTAGCTTATTGTCTTTTCTCTTTCTCGTTTTCTTCTTCTCAATCCACTAAATTCCCTGAAAACCCAACCCAAATCATTTATAATATAAGGTGTCCTACACTTGTTCCTAAAGAATTCTAGGTAAAACTTATAGCACTAACACCTATCACCTTTCCTCTTGTATATGGACATGATTGGACCTGTGAAAAACATATTTTTTTCATAACAGAACAAATTTTCCGATTAGCACATATCTGTAGATTCCTTATCTGAGTGGGGCAAGTTTTTAAAAAAAGGTCCTTATCTGTAGATTCCTAGAATAAAAGGCATGGTGATATGAACATAGAGGGGAAAATATTTCATTGTTTCATCATAAAAGCATTGGTTATTATCTTGAAGGATGTGGCCAAAACTTGTGCAATCATTTTTTGTGGTGATGCCTTGTCTATAATCCCTAGAGAAAGCCAATCATCAGTTAGCAACAAGGCCATACTATTTTAGGGAATGATGATTCATATAAAGTAGAAAGTTGAGAGGTTGTCGTGTGAGAAAAATGGAAAAAACTCAACCTTTGCATTGGCTTGAAAACTTATGCACTATCACTATTTTAAAAGAAATGGTTGTGGGCCATGTTGGTTGGTGAAATGGGGATAGGAGAAATGAGTTGTGTATGGGGTTATTTAGTGAAACAAATAGAGAGACTTGCCACAATATTGAGAGGAGTTCAAGGGACGAAAAGAAAAATGTGGCATTTGGGGCCTCTAACATTGGTGTGAGGATTCAAAGGAGCCATAATAGTATTGAAAGGGTTTAACATTCATTTTTAGCATTGTGATTTTAACCTTGGGTAACCACTCCCTTTTTCCTGTTGGTTGAGAGAATGTCGATCACATATCCCTTATTTTTTTAATGCATCCAAAACGAAATGGGACTTGTATGATTTATTAAAACAAAAACAAAGAGAGAAGGGTCCCAGATTTCGTACTTGTTATTCATTTTGAGGTATTTAAGATATAAAGTCATGAGAGAGCAATCATGTCGATGTTTTAGTTTTCTCATTGAATATTATCATGTGTGACCTATTGACGCTGAAATGGTGTGAAATGAGGTTTAAAAAACATTTAGGGGGATTTTGAAAACAAATTTTGGTGTGAAAACCCCCCCAAAAATATCATACGAATGGGTCACATCATGCCATGCCACCTTTTTTATGGGTGCATTTATGAATCATGGGTCCCTCCAACATTTTTTTTCAAATGAAAAAAATACATTATATTATAGAATATAAATTTTCTGTTACAAAAAATTTTGAAGTTCATAATTCACTTGATTTTCTGCTACATTACAAAACAGATAAAAAATTACTTTCTTTACATACCGACAGAGCTATTAAGATCTTCTATATAGGCTTCAAAATAACAAAAAATAAATATTCTTTCAACCAATCAAACTATCAAGTCTTTAACCGTTGAAACTTTGTAAAAAGGCTATGTCTAATCTATCAAATATTTATGCATATCCATCTTTAAACTCAGCATAATATAATCCATAATCCTCAAGAGTTAATGTTTCTTCTGATAGTAGATCAACTTCCTTTTTTTATTCTCTATAATTATGTTGGGATTTAATCTGGGTGAAGTTTCTGTTGAGCTCTCTTATCTTTCTCATCCAGTGCTGCAATGAAACCACATGTAGATTGGTTGGATTAGAAAACCAGTCAATAATAACTTTTGAATCACTAACCAACTGCAACCTTGTTATTTTTTTATAATGTGCAAAGTATAAAATACACCATAAATCTAGAATTTTAGCCTTGATATTTGAGTCGCTACCACAGTTCCATTTGATTCTGAAGGTACCTAGCTCTGGGCATTTTAAAACAGCTCCTGCTCCACAAATCTCTCCCCTTTCTTGTGAAGCACCATAAAAAAAACTACAGCCATATCCCAAAAGAGAATTGGTGGCCTTTCAATCCTCCTTTCCTTCCTGTTATGACCTACTTGAATTTCTCCCAGAACATGTAAAATACTTGTACACACTTTTCTCCTTCTTAGTGGTCTATCCTAAAAAATGGCTAGGTTTCTATGTTTCTAGATTTCCCAATAGACTAGACCTGGGATTTCTAATATTTCTCTCTTCAAACTTTTCCAGTTCAGTATACATTCACTCACCTATCCACCTTCCCATATACCATCATACTTTAAATCCTTTAGTATTGTAATCCAAATTTCTTTACTAAAGTTTCATTCCACAAATATATGGTTCACAGTCTCCTCACAAATCCCATAGAGGATACATCTGCTAGGGCCATGGAAGCCTCTTTTAACTAGAATTTCCCAAGTTAGTATTCTTTGTTCTAACAGTAGCCACATAAAAAGTTTAATTTTTAATGGCAACTGCGAATGCCATAGATCACTATGCTAGAATACAGGTTCAACTACTTCATCCTCCAACATTTGTACTTAATAGGCTTTATTTGTACTTACTTGTCCATTTTTGGTATCCCATGGCCACATTAAATAATGTTTTTCATTATTCAGTTCAATTCCCAAGTTTTTTAAACCTTTTATATAGGTATTCCATTCATTGTTTGAGTCTCCTTCCAAACCTATAACCTTTGTCTTTATCCACCCAGTCTGTCTTGTGTTTTCCAGATACACTGTTCTTGTTTGAGATAGAAATTCTAGTCCTATCTCCTTTAGTTTTGTGATAATATTGCTTGATAAACGATAGAATTTATGAGCCCCAACCAAAGGATCAATACATATTCTGATAGCCCTTCCATATCCTAGATTCCAGGCTAGCCAATCAATTATTATGCTTAGAGAAGAAGTGGCCTTCCAAATATTAGAACCACCTATCCACTTTTTTGTTTCCTTGTCTAAGCCATGCAACCACAAACATATTCCTAAGGTATGTTTTTACAACTAACTCATGCCAAAGTCTAGGTACCATGAGGCATCTCCACAAGCTTTTTTCTACAAGTGATTTCCCAAACTTAAAAATATTTTTAATTCCCCACCCTCCCAAATTTTTAGGTTTGGATAGTTTATCCCATCTTATCAAATGTATCCCTTCTTTGTCCTTTTTTCCGGACCATGCAAAAATGAACATTTTCCTTCTAATAACATTGAGTATACTATTTGAAATCTTAGCCAGTGAAAGTCAATAAATATGTATACTTTCAAGTACAACTTTTGATAGTCTCACCCTTCCCCCTAAACTTAACCATCTTAGACTCCAACTTGCAATCCTTTTCTCAAACTTTCTCACCAACCAAAACCAATCAGTCTTCTTATAATAGTTGGTTTTAAGGAAGCATCTGAGATACTTAAAACCCAAATCTACTGAAGTTACATCATAAGGAAGAAAGACCTTCAGTACAGCTAGTTCCTCTGTTGTCCATCCATATTCAAGGAACATTGATTTATGTGGACTAAAGGCCATACCAGTAGCTTTAATGAATCTTTATAAGAGATCCTTATATAATATCCACTCATTAAAACTTCCATTTCCAAACAAAATTATGTCATCTACAAACATCAAATGTGTTATGTTTGTCCCTCTAGCCATCAAAATTCCTTCTAAGTTATTTTCTCTTACTTGTTCCTTAATAGCTATGCTTAAGCCTTCCACTACAAGAAGAAAAATAAATGGGGATAATGTGCACCCTTGTCTTAATCCCCTTGTTCTTTTAAATAAATCTTTAGGCTTGCCATTAATCAATACATAAAAATTTGCAGATGATACACACTCCATAATACATTCAGTAACTTCTAAGCTCAATCCCACATGTAGCAACACCAGTCTTAGGAAACCCCAATCAAATCTGTCATAAGCCTTTATCATGTCCAGTTTAAGTACCAAAGCTTTGATATTTTTAACTTTTATACTATGAAAAAATTCTAGTACTATGCTGATAGCAACGGTGATTTGTCTTCCCTCTAGAAATCTAAATTGTTCTTTTGAAATACCATAAGATAGAGATGTTTTAACTCTAATGGTGATAATGTTTGTGATGATTTTATACAACAGGTTACAAAGATCTATGGTCCTATAATACCCAAAATTTTCTAGATTTTGACTCTTTGGAATTAGAGCAATGAAAGTTGCATTCAAAGCTCCTGAAACCCTCCCTTTCTTTCTAATATCTTCAATCATCTCCCCTAATTCATCATGTAGAATGTCAAAAAATTCTAGGAAAGACTCTAGGGTCCAACCATCAGGCCTAGGGATTTTTGAAGATTTAAATCCTTTTTGAAGATACATGTAAGGTTATCCTTTGACTATCATCTTCTGAGAACATCCTAGGATAATTCTTTAAGATTGCCAGTTGGTCAGTAATTACAAGGTTCGAGTGGGCCAAGAAATCTTTACGGAAAAAAAACAACTACTACTTTTTGTAATTCTTGATTGCTAGAGATCCTTGTTCCATCCTCCTTGGACAGTTTCCAAATTGTGTTAATCTATTTTCTAGCGTTGGCATAGGCGTGAAAAAAAATTGTGTTTCTATCACCTGAGGCCAACCAGTTTAAGAGACTCTTCTATCTCCAGGTTTCCTCTTCTTGTTTCAAAAGAAACATTTTTCTTTTCTCTTTTTTAGCAGTCATCTCTCTATCAATTTCATTCTCATAACCACCGTGATGATCATAATAACTTATATCTAGTTCCATCTCCAACTTAACCAATTATTCCCTTGCTCTTTGCTTCTTTTTTTTTCCCAGTTAATTAGCTAAGCCTTGAGTATCTTCAACTTCTGTACCATTGACTCCATAGGATTTAAGATCATTGTTCCCAATAGTCCTTCCCAATTGGATCTGACATAGGTTACAAATTCTGGCTCATCTAGCCAAATAGAATTGAACTTAAAGGGATATATTACCCCCCTACTTTATTTTTCCAATTGTAGAATTATTGACAAGTGGTCAAATATATTTACATTACAAATTACAGATCTGTATCTAAAACCTGTGGAGGCAAGGTCCTCAGATATCAAAAAATGATCCAGCCTCTTGGAAATGAACTTTTGACCTCTTCTACCATTTCTCCAAGTAGGCAACAATTTTAAAGGTTCCACATCCACTAACGCCTCCTCTTGTATCAACTTGCTAAAGTAAGTCTGTAAAGGATCCACTCTAGCATCATCACACCATGCCTCTCTGAAAGAGGTAGTAAAATTGAGGTCACCTCCCAAGAGTACATTTTGTTTTTTTAAAGTTTCATCATGCTTAATCTCCTCCAAAAGGCCTCTCTGTCAGAATATGGCCCGTAGTAGTTGATCACCTTCAAAACTCTGTCTAGGTCTTTTATACGTCCCTCCAGCAGTATCCCTGCCAGGATCAGATAAGTAGAAAAATTTATTTTCCTTGGATTCCATGCTGAGAGAAGCCCACCAGAGAGACTTGTGGAGTCC
This sequence comes from Picea glauca, assembly GCA_000966675.3. NCBI lineage: Eukaryota > Viridiplantae > Streptophyta > Pinopsida > Pinales > Pinaceae > Picea > Picea glauca. The sequence continues at coordinate 1,091,828 of JZKD02S1673027.1, read as the reverse complement.
ACTCCACAGAAAAACCAGTGTGGCAACAATTTACCAAAGAGATCCCTAGATTTTTCCACCCCTACCATAGTTTCTTGTATTAATAACACGTCAGGTTTAACTAAGTCTAGAAACCTTTTTAGGGCTAGATACTTGGAGCTACCCCCGAATCCTCTCACGTTTAGGGTGACCACAATCATATTATAACACATGATAGGGATTTCTGAGCTCTAAGTGCCCTCAGTCCATCAACCACTGTGTAAAAAATTATCTCACCAATATTCTTCGCATTCCCTAGTCTCCTAACACTCCTAGTCTTTAAGGGTGAGAAGTCCATTTTGAGACCTCCATGAATTTCCCCTTTTTTCAAAGTTTCCTTGCCCCTCGTAATGTGGGAGACAAGATTCAAACGAGACACATCTATACCCAGATTTTCAGAATGTTTTTGTAAAATATCCCTACCGACTAGAATTGGCAAAGGATTTCTACTGAGGATCTCTCTATAGGATAGAACGTGGTCAATGATTTCTTCTTCAACCTCAGAATGTACAATCGGGTGCTCCTTTTTTCCCCCACAACTCTATTTTCCCAATGCATTAGTATCCCCCGAGCATAACAAAAGACATTTATGCCCCTCCGCTCTTGCAACACCCGAAGCCCCTGCCTGATTTAATTCACATAAGGGTGGGGTATCTAGGATCACAAGATCCACACACTGTAGATCTGTCCCTGTATTCAAGGAAAATAAATTAAACGTACTTCCAAAAATAGTCAAGAAGACCCGATCCCCATAACTCTATTAACCCAACTCTGAAAAACCGTCCACACTCAAAACAAGACTCATTTTCCTTTGCTCCAAGCAGACATCTGAGGTCTCTGTCTGAAATAAAAAAAGTTTGGGCGAGTTATCCGAGGACACAGAGACCTCTTCAAGAGCTACATCCCCTGTGATTGTGGGTAAAAAGTCGACCAAAAAGAAAATTCTATGAGTTTCCGGTCCAGTTTGAGGGACAGACTCCACAACCAGTCCTGAAGAGGTTCCAACAACTCCTAATATCCCTACGCTAACTACTGGTGCCCCCGCAGCCCCCTGAACCAATTGACAAGAATCCTTATCGATACTAGAATTCTTTCCCTCAAATTCTGGGCAATAATTAAATTACGCCCCCACTAAAATCCCTTCACCCTTCCTCCCTACGTGACGCAAAGACCACGCATGTCCTACAACATCCTTCAAAATAGGGGCCGAAATCACCTCACTCGCAAGTTGGAAACCCGACTCCAAACCCTCAAAAGGTGGACTGGAATTTTTTTGCAGTTTCCCACCCAACAATCATCTTTCATTCATTAAAAAGTTATATGTTTGAATCATAAGGTTTCATTCTCTGGGTTAAAGGCATAATGCCACTTTTTTAGCATCAAACTCCCTCCCTTTACTAGCCACACCTATTAAAAACATTTCTTTGCGTCCTCTTGGGTATTGAAAATGAAGAAGTACCATCCTTTAATAAGGATGTATACTTCGGGAGAATATCCCAGACCCGAGCGCTAGGTTTCTTCCACTCACCTCAAAATGTCCCTAGCTCCCAGTGCCCTATAATTGAACTTCCATACCAAACCGCGCACAGATAAGAGGCTTATCTCTTTCATTCCTATATCTTTTTCGAGTGTGACTCTTAGCCTTTCCGACTTAGATTTTCAAGACTTTGTACTAATCTTAAAAGATACATCATTTCTATATCTATGGTTTGCGCCAGCTACCAACACCGCCTTCCTCCTGGATTCCTCCACTGTCTCACGTAGTTTTGCTAGATCCCTTAGCGGTCTGTTGAGGGGAAAAAATGAACGCTCGCCAACTAGAAGAGTGGATCTGGTCCGAGGTTGTCTAAATAACCCAAGCCTTTTGGGATAACCCACCCTGATGGGTTTAGCGGCTCCGTTGGACGATCTAAGTCCTAGAAAATCAAAAGAAAACTACACTAAGGAACTAATCTAAATGAAAACAATAATTAAAACAAACCAATAAACAAATCTAAACTACATATATACAATCTATTACCTAAATCATACAACTATAATTCTATAAAATTAAATGTTCAATTATCAACAGAATCAGATCCAATTACAAATATACAATATTTACATATTACAGATTTAAATGAAAACCTGCAAAAATCATTTGTAAAYTGTCCCAAGACAACAAAACTATTGTTTTTTGATTTTTATTATTTTATGAGAAAGAAATTAAATAAAAACTATCTAAGCTAAGCAACTAAAATATTAACACTAACTATAAATCTGAACTATACATATATCTATCTAAACTACTTAAATAACACAAATAAACTAACTATTAAATAGCAAATAGCAAACTGATCTGAAGTAACGCTTCAGGTTTGTCCTGTATGAAATAATTGATTCAGATGTTCGGTGGGAGGAAACCTACACCAGATTCTCCACAAGCTTCTCGTAAACAAGAAGCAATTGTGCTCTTCAAATATAATAATAGGACAAACAAGACATGAAAAATTACATCAATCTTATAATTAACAAATTATCGCAGTCAGATAAATCCTTGTGCAAAATTTGTACAAAACAATTCAATTAACGAAAATGATAAACATGTATTCATTAAATTGAAATAGAGTAATCACTGTATTTTTTAAATAAGAGAGATAAGATATGGACAACATATAAACCAAATCACATCAACCTGCAACGAATTATGATAGCTAAAGTAGTCGATAATTAATTGCAAACTGATATGGAGAAAACTTGAAACAAAAGTTTGATATATTGAAAGCGAAAGCTGTTACAAGACATAAACTTTCATCCTAGTCTGTATTATTATAAATCCATAGTATGATTCTCCCAACAGTGATGATGATGATGGGTTCATTACAAAAAATGACAAGTATTTAAATACCTCCCATAGGGTAAAACATCCCTGTGGGAATTATCAAAACAGTTTACAAAAATATGGGGATAATATCCCAAGTCTCTATTTCTGACTCAAGCTAACAACCTAAAACAAAAAATATATCACAAAAGTATCTCCTAAACTACCACAGCATGCCCAATTGATCATTGTAATTCGTATGCACCTGAAATAAGACAAAAATATACAAGTTTAGAGGATATTTTATTGATAAAATTGACAAAAATCTAAGTTTTAAGACTAGCTACAGAATCTTACGATTCTGTAGCTGGTCTAATTTGAGCACATAACTGTTTTAAAATCAATCCAAAACTTAACATAATTATCTTTGATTTATTAAACCAAAACTAATTCCAAACGAAGCGAGTAATTCATACCACAACAAATCAAAATTTGTATGCAAATCGAAACAAACAAAATCGTGGTCAAACAAATGGAAACATAGATACATACACCCTGTTCAACATTTGTTATTACCAATTCGGGGTAAATAGAATCACTTAGATAAATCGGTAGCAATGAAATCATCTTCATGAACCAATTTCGATTGGCTCAAACTGTAACCGGTTTAAACAAATCATTCATGCGATAGTTTATGTCGCCTCAACTATTAACAAAATTGTTTTCGAATCAAAACAAAATCAACAGGATCGTTTTAAAAATTAATAAAACCATATCAAACATATACAAACAATCATACTAATCGTAGCACTCATCAATCTTTTTCAAATCAAATCAAACATGAATGAATCGAAACAGTTAGGGGCCGATACAATCGTTATGCAAAATCGTATCAATCAACATAGCTACACGATTTTAGCAAATAGATATTTTGCACAAGTCGAATGTAATCAAAATCCAAGCGAGAATATTTATTCAAAATGAAACAGACTTGTTATTCGGATAATCAGAGTCAATAGGATTGTTTTGAACCTATTAGACACAAACAAAACTAATCGAAATCAAACCCAATCGACTATTCAAAATCAAACGAACATAATTGATTCAAAAACAAGCCAAACATAATAAAAAACAAATCAATGGCTTATACTAAGCTGGGCACGACAAAATCGCACAACCAAATCATAACTAAATTTGAATTTAGTAAAATAAATCTACTGTACAGGATCCACAACATAATCGTTTTTGATGATCAAACTATAACAGAATCATTTCGAATGTATTAAAATGAACAGAGCTAATTTGAAAGAAAAACCTAATCCGTTATATTAATTCAAGCAAACTTACAAAGCAAAATCGATGTCAAAACACATACCTGGGCAACTCGGTCATGATAATTTTGAATTGACAAAGGCTTTTGCTACCTCGACGTTCCTGAAGACAATCGAACTGGTGGTTTTTTGTTTCTTTTCGTTGGCTTGAAGCCTGTCGTTCTCCTTCGACAACACTATCACTCGTTCCTTTAACGATTTTATCTTTGATTGCAATAGGGGAACGTCCGTGTAATAACGCTCTAGCCAAGCATTACATTGGATACATGATGGTTGCTTGGGCTTTGATATCATAGGCAAGGGTTTGTTCAAGTTACCAGCGGTTTCCTTGTGCATCTTGATTCCCGGGTAGTTTGGGTCATTTTTTAGGCAAGGGGGTAGGTTAGAGACATAGTCATACGGTTCTTTAGAGCATAGGCCATGGGAATAGGGGTATTCCTCGGCTAGGAAACGCTCAATATCGGAGTCCGAGTCTTCTCTCAACACTATGGGATTTTGGTCAATGTTTGGTTTGGGTTTATTCCTTGCACATCTTGATATCCATCGAGCATGTTTCTTCCCCTTACTATTGACAGTAGTGTCACTCTTACCTTTATTCTTCACAGGACTTTTGATGGCCTTGATATTTTCTTTAGCACCTAGGTCGACAGTAATATTGGGTAAGTCCACGTCGGGGCAATCTGAGGGTTCGACAGGGGGTAGAAGGATATGAAATGGCACGGCTGGCCCAACCACAGTTTCTGTAACCACAGCCTTGTCTACTTGGACAGACTCGGGAGTGGTAAAGGCATTCCTAGATAGGAAGGCTTGCCAACTATCACCATGAAGGCTCAAATGGTGAATGATAATAAGTTTAATCAAGTCGTGATGGAAAAGGATTCTATCATCCTTCTCACGCTTGAATATTTTAGAAATATTGTAAAGACTACGCAAGAAGTAATGCGGCATATTTAAGGGATAGCCTATGAAATTCATCAATAACCGGAGGTGATACAAGAACACTAGGCCATACTGACCTTTACAGGTCACAAACTATTTAATAATTACCAAAAGATCATGCCACCTGGGTTTGAGGGTAGTGATAGGCATACCTTTATCACACTAAACAACCTTTCTTGAAGTGAAAAGGAGAGGCCACAACACCTCGTCAACTTTGGAATTTTTGAACCACCTCTACCCTGTGGCTGACAGTCTTGTAGCTAAGCTTACGAATTCCTCATTGAGCTCAAGCTGTATGTCCCCGACCTTGTCTCTGCACCCATCAAAGGTGAGGGAAAATTGTTGGGCAACCGAAAGGTTGAAACCCTTGAACCTCTGTATAAACACCATCCAAACACTGTTTTCTAAATCATTGCGAGCATTATCGAAGAGCAACAGAGTTTGGCCACCATTTGTCTCTATACGCACCACAAGTGCCATGAACGGAGGCACTCGGTGAGCACAGTGAATGGGCAAGGGTTTCAACAGGGCATTCACGGGATCGAAGGCATACAGGCTTACCCGAAAACAACAGAGTTAAGTCAGGATAGGGGGAATGGATTAATGACCGAATGTGCGAGGGTGGTGGAGCTAGATCAGCCCATGCAAAACAGTCTTTTCCCACAGTACAAATGACAACGCATATAGCGATTCAAATCATTATAGCGTATGTCAAAAACCATGCCATCCAAACAATTAATTAAATCAATGGTAGGTCGAACCAAAAATTTGCGCAAGAAATAGTTTTAGCATAGTTTTAAAACCAAAACAATAATTCGAAATCAACACCAAGGGTTTGATCATATCAAATGTGTGTTTTTAATGAAATGATTCTACCAAGGGTCTAACACAATGTCAATGTGTTTTCATGAAACCAATGTGTCAAGGAAATCGATGAAAGACTATAGACCATCAAAACACCAATGTATCAAAAACTCGATCATAAGAATATCATCACGGTCTTATAAAAACGAAGTCATATTAACAATTAAAGATTGCCAAATGAGTAAATATCTTGGAGCCTTGCCAACTGTGCAACTATAATTAAATTGGAAACGCAATGAACACATAGACAAGAGTGACCAGTGACGATTTTAATGTGACTTCGAAATCAAAGTTTTCACACTTGCAGTCGTGAAAATGAGAACAATGGAAGGTGTGCAAATTGCGCAAAAATAACACTGTTGTTTTATTCAAAAGATTGCGATGAATATCAAGGTTCGCAAAACACCGGTGTAGGCAACTTATAAGGACAGTATAAAAAAGTGAATTGGTTGCCAACAATGGCGACACACTGGTAGAAGAAGTTATCTCTGCCAAAAGAACGAATTCAGATTAAGATAACAAGAATAATTCCAACAGAAATAACCAGAAAATTGTTTAAACATCATTAATGATTAAATATCCCAGCAGTGTTTAAAGGATGAAAAATGATAACAATCTCAAGACAAGTGAGCCACGATGTTAAAGATAAAATCCCCAATATTGTTGACAGAGCCACTGCTGCCAGCAGGCGTCCATAGCCTCGACAGGGTTTCCATTTAATTGACTCTGATATTTGTATCCTGCCAAGAAGTTCCAGATCAAAATAAAGGACATTTAAAGGTCAAGAGGTTTCATATTTACGAATTTTCATATACCTGACATTGCTTCGCTGCCAGCAGGCCTGTTCAGTACCCCGATGAAGTTGTCTTGGTGTCATGCATGCATTTACCCGCTACCAGTAGACCTGTTCAGCGTCCCAGCAGGTTTACAAGCACTTCCCACGACTCTTTCCTATTTCATTTTTTGAAGATATATAGTTGAGCGGGGTAACGTTGAAAATTATGATATTTTAGCATATTTTTTACAGACCTCATCAAAATTTTAGAATTTTCCTTCATTAAGATCCAGAGGTGGTTTTTTTACAAAACCAACTTTCTAAGTAGGGGGACATCTTTCTGAGTCATTCCCTTAAGGAACAGGAACAGCGTAAGAAGATAATAGATGATCGTGACAGGCTTTACTTACAGATCGAAATCAGCTAACTTCTTTCAAACAACAGTTTTTTCAAGACAGATGTGAATTTCAGAAGTATATAATTGATGTTTACACAATTCTTCAGCAGTCATTTCCGTGAAAGAAATTTCTGTTTTCTTTGTCTGAATAGTTCAACATACAGGTATGTGTATTTCCAAAAAAAAACTAATAAGCGCAAGGAAAAATCGAAACCAAAACAGTAAAAGAAAAACAAACAAAAGAAAAATATGTACATAGTATACAAAGGGTTTTCATCATGAAAAATATCTTTTCAGAGCTTGGCCATTCATCAGATAAGTGTCAGGCTGCCCCTCTAGATTCTGCAATCGAAAAGAGCTGGGACCCAACTTCTCAGCAATTAAAAACGGTCCAAGCCATAAGTTTTGAAATTTTGTGTGCTCTCCCTTCCCCTCATGGGGTTTGTCCCATTTCAAGACAAGATCACCTACTTCTACATTCCTATCAGAGGTAGAGTTGGAATCTAACTAGCTTTTGACCAATAGTTGATGCTGATCTAACCTACGTTTATCTTGGGCTCTTACCTCTTCTAGCTTCATCAAAGCGTTAATCCGGTTTTCCAAAGGGGGACAGTCTTCTTCTTGTATTTTCTGCGATAGGTGAAGTGAGGGAAGAAGAATGTGTGGTGGCAGAATTGCTTCTCTGCCATAAACAAGAAAAAAGGGGGAGTTACCTATAACATTTTTTGGTGTTACCCTATCAGCCCAAATTGCGTTTAACAATGCATTATGCCAATTTTTGTGATTCTCAGATACCGTTCTCTTGATAATTTTAATCAGGTTCTTATTTGTTGATTCTGCCAATCCATTGCCCTGGGGGTTATAGCTAGCAGAATACTTCAATTTAATTCATTTTTCTAAAGTGAACTTGCTCATCTCAAGAGATGAAAAATAATAAGTGTTACCAAATACTAAACAGTCAGGGATACCAAAACGAGTGATAATATTTGAATTTAGAAAGGCAATTACCTGACTGGTATTTACAGTCCGTAATGCAGCTGCTTCAGACCACCTTGTGAAGTAATCAGTGGTTGTTATGATAAAATTGTGCTGCTGTGAGGATGGCGGATTGATTGGACCTATGATATCAAGGCCCCATTGCTGAAAAGGAGAGTCTACTGACACGGGCTACAAAGGAAAGGCTGGTTTCTGTAACCGCCCTGATGCTTTTTGATAAATAATACACTTGCGACACAAGGCATGGGCGTCTCTAAAAAGTATGGGCCAGTAATAACTGGCTCTCAAAACTTTATGGGCAGTGGTGTCACCACCAAAATTCCCACCAGCTTCTCCTGGCATGCAACTCTAGTAAGACTTTTTCTGCTTCGTCTTTCTCAAGACAACGCATCAGTACGCCATCAAAATTTTGACGAAACAGAATACCATTAACCAAATGAAAGGAGGCAGACTTTAATCTTAACGCTCTTCTTTTAGTGGGATCCAGGTGACGGGCGACTGACCCATGTTCAAGACAGAACCTTATATCGTCATACTAGGGACTGACAGAGTTTTGTGCACAGTAAATTGCCTTTTGATCGTGTTGTCCTGGGTTCGACCTATCACTTTCTTCTTAATGTCCTGCTGCTGAATCAGAAACTAACTTACATAACCCTTGGCCTCTCACTATTTGAGCTAGGGTAATTTCTATGTCGTACTCCTATAAAGAAGTAACACAGTTAGCCCTCTTTTCTCCTAGTTCTTTTTGCACTAACAGGTTCCTAACGGATGGGTAAGGGACAATAACTTTTGTCCTATATTTCAAAAGATAAGACCGGAAGTGTTTGACTGCTTTGAAGACAGCGTAGGCTTTCTGATCTACCGCTGGGTAATTAAGTTCTGCGCCTTTGAAAGAAAATCTCATAAAGGCAATGGGTACTTCATTGTTTTCAACATTCTTTTGAGTTAGGACGGTAGCATAGGAGCGGTCAAAAGAAAAAGTGTAGAGCGTAAAGTCTTGGGAAAAGTCGGGGCTCATGAGAGAAGGAGCGTCTATTATGGCCTTTTTTATTGCATTAAAAGCTTGATTTTCTATGGGTTCCCAATGATATTGAGCGTCTTTCTTAATTAAATTCTGTAAAGGTCTGACCATTTTGGAGAAGCTGGGGATGAATATCCTCATGAAGTTTATCTAGCCTAAGAAATACTGCATAGACTTTTTGGATGTGGGAGGGGGGAGTTTCGAGATGACTTGAGTCCTTTCGGGGTCGATAATCATCCCTTTGCTTAACACAATAAATCCTAAGAGTTTACCTTGTTCTACTGCAAAGATGGATTTTTTAGGATTCAAGGAGATGCCATATTTACGACATCGCTGTAGAACATCTCTTAAATGAGCTAGATGATTGGTTTTGTTTTTAGAAAATACAGTAACACCATCTAAGTAAACTACAACGGATTGATTGATTAAACCTCAGAAAGCGATGTCCATTTCTCTCTGGAAAGTGGTACCGGCATTAATCAATCCAAAGGGCATGTTTCGATAAGCATAGGTGCCCCATGAAGTGCGAAAGGTAGGTTTAAGTTGGTCTGGAGGAGACATCAGGACTTGGTTGTACCCTGAGAAACCATCCAATAAGGATAGCCTCTCGGAACCAGATACCTGTTGAAGGATCTGGTCCATAGGTGGGACAGGATAGTTGTCTTTATCAGACGCTCTATTAAGGTTTCGAAAATCGATGCATAGTCAGATTTCCCCGCTCTTCTTCCGGACAAGGACAAGGTTAGAAACCCATTGAGTGTGCCTAACTGGGAAAATTATCTTAGCATTTAGGAGTTTATTCAATTATTTTTTGACGGTCAGTTCGAGCTTAGGGTGCATTTTTCTTAATTTTTGTTGAAAGGGTAAGGTTTGGGGTTTCATAGGAATGACATGTTGTATGATGTTAGGTTCAAAAGTTTTGAGGTCGTCATACGTCCACACAAAAACATCTTTAAATTCTTTAAACAATTTAATAAATGCAGATTTTTCTTGTTCAGAACATCCTACCCCTAGATTAATGCACTGTGGATTGTCATTAGTTCCTAAGTTTACTTTTTCATATGATAACGAGGAACTATTGGTTTTACAGTTGACCGATTTTTTGAATTTATCTTGAAGATCATAAAATTTCTCTAATCTAACTATAGACTTAGGGATCGAATTTACCATGTCCGATGAAGATTCAGGAGTTCTCGGATCTGGTATTACCGTGAAATCGCGCAAATTTTCGTCGTGAGTGCATTTGTCAATCACCGTGCCTTGAAAAGTTTCTTCCATATGTAGGGAGCTAATAATCTGTTGATCGTCATTGAAGACTCTCCAGTTCGTGATGTTGTCGGGAACGAAAGGTTTGAACAACAGTTCGACGGAGAATGTGTCTGGGGACAAGCCTTCTGCAGGAAAGAGTTTAGAAGCTATGTTAGCTAATAGATCTGCTTCAGAATTATTCAATCTAGGAATAGAATTTATATTGAAAGCAGAAAATTTATTCATTAAATTCCATACCTCGGATTGGTAGCTTTTAAGGTGCGGAGACAAACAGTGGATAGAATCTCTTACTTGTCTAACCACGATTTCAGAATCTCCAAAGAAAGTCAAGTTTTTAATGTTCATATCTAAATATTTTCTAAGACCCTGCAGTAAATCCTCATATTCTGCTATGTTATTAGTACATTCAAATTCTAACCTACATGCAATCAATGTTTTGTTACCTGCCGGATCGATAATAACGCAGCCTGCACCAGCTCCTTCTTTGGACTTTGACCCATCAAAATAAAGAGACCAAATTTGATTCTTATCGGGTGTATGAGACCGTTGTGTAGAAGCTGCTGGCTACACATATGCTACAATTTCGGACTGTTGTTCTGGATTGGTGACAACTGAAGCCTCGGCCATGAAATTTCCGAAAAAGGTATCCATCCCTTTTATTTCGAGTGAATCAGCAGAGGGTGTAAATGGTTCGTTTGAATCATTTAAATCTGTGACCGTGAACTTAATGTAGCGTTCATGATTTACCTTGATTTTGTTGGGATTGCCCTTCTCTGGAAGCCACAGGTGAGACCAATCTGTCGCGAAATAGCCGTGTAGCCGCTCCGACCAGTCCCTGCTTAAAAACAGACCATACACTTCTGGAATATTCACAACAATAATATCAATGACTTGATGAACCTTGGGGTTATACGATAATCTTATAAGCACATTCCTTAATTTTCCTACAACTTTAACACTGGTTCGATCAAGTTGGATGATTTTTAGAGTGGATGGTTTGACTTCAACATTAATCTTATGACACACAGACCATGGCATCACATTGGATGACACTCCTGAGTCTACCATACAATTGCCCACATTTCTATTAAATATTTTGAAAGTTAATAAAAATGGAGGTACATTTCTGCGAGTACTAAGGGTGGTAGCTTGTGTTTTTTTACTTGCAGTTTCTAAAGCTACTTTATCTACATTATTTACATTATTTACAGGAGGGTTTCCTTTTTCTTGAGGATCAGTATTATTTTTAGCGGAAGTCTTCTGAGGAACTTTGTTCTGAACAACCTTGTTATTGCTTGAATTACCATTTTTTCCATTCTCTGCGATATTCTGTAACATATTTTTTAACAAAAATGGAAATTTCAATAACTCATAAACATAAATGTTAGCCCTTAACTTTTTAAGGTCTTCAACTAAATCATAATCTAAGCTGGGGTTCACATGACTCTGTTTAGTCTCAGCTATTTTAGATTGCTTTGGAGGTGAAGTCGTAGTGTTTTTGGAAGAAGGTTTGTTTGTCGTCTTACTCCTAGTATTGTAGGGATGGACTGTCTCGAAGTTAGCTTGAAAGATGCTATCCCAGAAGTGTCCAAAAATGTTTGGGGAAGACTCTTCTTCTTGGACTATCTCTTGTTCAACAACCTCCTCAGGAATCTCAGGAGGCATCAAGTTATCCTGGGCTTCTAGAATTGTTTGAAGGGCGAATTGGAGACTTTCTAGATTAAGGCCCTCAGTATTCGGATTAGGTTGGTTGGTGGGAAAAGGCTTCCTAAACGGGGGTTTGTAAGGCCCTTTGATTGAAGAAGCTTCTTCGGTCATCATTTTCAAATCTATAACTTGATTTGACAGTTTTTGAATGACTTTGGTTAAGTTTTCTAAATCAGAGATTTCATGTTGTGTTTTATTTTGAGCAGGTCTAGGGAGGATTTCGATCTTCTTTTTGGAAGAAGAACTAGTCTTTGTTTCATTGCTAGTAGTGTCTTTTAGACTGAGTATATCTTTTTCAATCTGGCTGGCCTCTTCGAAGGCCTCTAACAACGTGGATTTCTTAGATCGTTTAACCCAAATGGCTATACTTTGATGCAGGGCTTTAGTATAGTATGCTATGATAAGATTCTCGGCAGGCATGGAATCCGTAGGGATTCGATTCTTAAGTGTTAAGAATCTTTGATTAAAGTCTTTAATTTTCTCTTTTGCATTCATTCTTAGGCTAGAAAGCTCCATAACCAGGACTTCTAGTGACTTATCATCTCCGAACTTTTCCAAAAAGCATGACTCAAACTTTTCCCAAGACATGATGGTATGGGGTTGCTAGGCAAAGTACCATGTCGATGCATTTCCCTCGAAAGTATAGGGGAACAACCTACAAACTACGTCTTCATGCTCGACATTGTGGAGTATAATGGCTAACATAAACTTTTAATGTGATCTTTTGCAATCTTCTTAGAGTCAGGGTCAAACTTGGGAAGCCACTTCTTCGAATGTTTGGGTAAGGGATGTTGATCTCCAGGTATGGCTACCGCATCCTGGTCGAGCCAAGGTCTGGCAGGATTGTTCTAGTTTTCCATTGGTGTAAGCGGTGTGGAAGGCTACGAAGGGGAACTTCCTTCGTCAGAGGAGTCTTCTCCCGAAGAAAAAGGAGATGATGGAGGTGGTGAGGGAGGTATTCCAGATCCTCCTGCAGCAAGAGTGAGGATTGGATCTGTAGGGTTCACAGTCAGGTTAGTGCCTCCGAGTTGTACTCTGATATCAGAGAAATCTAAAGGTTGGTCTGAAGGTTGATTTGGTTTCCTTAAACGGGCTAAGGCACTATGTGTTCTTATGAGAGATTGGCGTACAATCTCTTGTATGTCACCACCTGTAGGATTTGGGGTTGTTGGCTCAACTGTGATAAATGGATCATTGTTTGATGTGGTTGTTGTTTGAGGGGGAATGTTGTCGTTTGAATGACTTCTTGTCACTATAGGTGAGTGATTAGGTGGTGGAGGAGTCTTGTGACCGCCTCGTGCCATTAATAAATTTCAGGCCCTCCTTCTAGTGCCATTTTTTGACAGGCGAAAATGAACGCTCGCCAACTAGAAGAGTGGATCCGGTCCGGGGTTTTCTAAATAACCCAAGACATTTGGGATAACCCACCCTGACGGGTTTAGTGGCTCCATTGGCTGATCTAAGTCCTATAAAAACAAAATAAAACTACACTAAGGAACTAATCTAAATGAAAACAATAATTAAAACAAGCCAATAAACAAATCTAAACTACATATATACAATCTATTATCTAAATCATACAACTATAATTCTATAAAATCAAATGTTCAATTATCAACAGAATTAGATCCAATTACAAATATACAATATTTACAGATTACATATTTAAATGAAAACCTGCAAAAATCATTTGTAAACTGTCCCAAGACAGTGAAACTGTTGTTTTTTGATTTTTATAATTTTATGAGAAAGAAATTAAATAAAAACTATCTAAGCTAAGCAACTAAAATATTAACACTAACTATAAATCTGAACTATACATATATCTATCTAAACTACTTAAATAACACGGATAAACTAACTATTAAACAACAAATAGCAAACTGACCTGAAGTAACCCTTTAGGTTTGTCCTGTATGCAATAATTGATTCAACTGTTCGGTGGGAGGAAACCCACACCAGATTCTCCACGAGCTTCTTGTAAACAAGAAGCAGTTTTGCTCTTCAAATATAATAACAGGACAAACAAGATATAAAAAATTACAACAATCTTATAATTAACAAATTATCACAGTCAGATAAATCCTTGTGTAAAATTTGTACAAAACAATTCAATTAACAAAAAAGATAAACCTGTATTCATTAAATTGAAATAGAGTAATCGTTGTATTTTTTAAATAAGAGAGATCAGATATGGACAACATATAAACCAAATCACATCAACCTACAACGAATTATGATAGCTAAAGTAGTCGATAATTAATTGCAAACTGATATGGAGAAAACTTGAAACAGAAGTTTGATATATTGAAAGCAAAAGTTGTTACAAGACATCAACTTTCATCCCAGTCTGTATTATTATAAATCCATAGTCTGATTCTCCCAACAGTGATAATGATGATGGGTTCATTACAAAAAATGACAAGTATTTAAAGACCTCCCACAGGATAAAACATCCCTGTGGGAATTATCAAAACAATTTACAAAAATCTGGGGATAATATCCCAAGTCTCTATTTCTGACTCAAGCTACCAACCTAAAACAAAAACTATATCACAAAAGTATCTTCTAAACTGCCACAGCATGCCCAATTGATCATTGTAATTCGTATGCACCTTAAAGAAGACAAAAATAGACAAGTTTAGAGGATATTTTATTGATAAAATTGACAAAAATCTAAGTTTTAAGACTAGCTACAGAATCTTGCGATTTTCTAGCTAGTCTAATTTGAGCACATAACTATTTTAAAATCAATCCAAAACTTAACAGAATTATCTTTGATTTATTAAACCAAAACTAATTCCAAACGAAGTGAGTAATTCATACCACAACAAATCAAAACTTGTATGCAAATCGAAACAAACAAAATTGTGGTCAAACGAATGGAAACAGAGATACATACACCCTGTTCAACATTTGTTATTACCAATTCGGGGTAAATAGAATCGCTTAGATAATTCGACAACAATGAAATCATTTTCATGAACCAATTTCAATCGGCACAAATTGTAACCGGTTTAAACAAATCATTCATGCAATAGTTTATGTCGCCTCAACTATTAACAAAATCGTTTTCAAATCAAAACGAAATCAAAAGGATTGTTTTTCAAATTAATAAAACCATATCAAACATATACAAACGATCATACTAATCGTAGCACTCAACAATCATTTGCAAATCAAATCAAACAGGAACGAATCGAAACAGTTTGGGGCCGATACAATCATTATGCAAAATCGTATCAATCAACATAGCTACACGATTTTAGCAAATAGATCTTTTGCACAGAGCGAATGTAATCAAAATCCAAACGAGAATATTTATTCAAAACGAAATAGACTTGTTATTCGGATAATCGAAGTCAATAGGATTGTTTTGAACCTATTAGACACGAACAAAACTAATCGAAATCAAACCCAATCGACTATTCAAAATCAAACGAACATAATTGATTCAAAAACAAGCCAAACATAACAAAAAACAAATCAATGGCTTATACTAAGCTGGGCACGACAAAATCGTACAACCAAATCATAACTAAATTTGAATTTAGTAAAATAAATCTACTGTACAGGATCCACAACACAATCGTTTTTGATGATCAAACTATAACAGAATCATTTCGAATGTATTAAAATGAACAGAGCTAATTTGAAAGCAAAACCCAATTCGTTATATTAATTCAAGAAAACTTACAAAGAAAAATCGATGTCGAAACACATACTTGGGAAACTCGGTCATGATAATTTTGAATTGACAAAGGCCATTGCTGCCTCAACGTTCCTGAAGACAATTGAACCGGTGGTTTTTTGTTTATTTTCGTTGTCTTGAAGCCTGTCGTTCTCCTTCGACAACACTGTCACTCGTTCCTCTAATGATTTGATATTTGATTGCAACAGGGGAACGTCAGTGTAATAACACTCTAGCCAAGCATTGCATTGGATACATGACGGTTTCTCGAGCTTTGATATCACAGGCGAGGGTTTTTTCAAGTTACCAGGGGTTTCCTTGTGCAGCTTGATTCCCAGGTAGTTTGGGTCATTTTTGAGGCACAGGGGTAGGTTAGAGACATAGTCATAGGGTTCTTTAGAGCATAGGCCATGGGAATAGGGGTATTCCTCGGCTAGGAAATGCTTAATATCGGAGTCCGAGTCTTCGCTCAACATTATGGGATTTTGGTTGACGCTTGGTTTGGGTTTATTCCTTGCACATCTTGATATCCATTGAGCATGTTTCTTCCCCTTACTGTTGACAGTAGTGTCACTCTTATCTTTCTTCTTCACGGGCCTTTTGACGGCCTTGATATTTTATTTATCACCCGGGTCAATAGTAATATCGGGTAAGTCCACGTCGGGGCAATCCGAGGGTGTGACAGGGGGTAGAAGGATATGAAATGGCACGGCTAGCCCAACCACAGTTTCTGTAACCACAACCTTGTCTACTTGGACAGAATCGGGAGTGGTAAAGCCATTCCTAGATAGGAAGGCTTGCCAACTATCACCATGAAGGCTCAAATGGTGAACGATAATGAGTTTAATCAAGCCGTTATGGAAAAGGCTGCTATCACCCTTCTCACGCTTGAATCTTTTAGACATCTTGTAAAGACTACGCAAGAAGTAATGTGGCATATTTAAGGGATAGCCTATGAAATTCATCAATAACCAGAGGTGATACAAGAACACCAAGCCATACCGACCTTCACAGGTTACAAACTATTTAATAATTACCAAAAGATCATGCCACCTAGGTTTGAGGGTAGTGATAGGCATACCTTTATCACAGGAAACAACCTTTCTTCAAGTGAAAAGGAGAGGCCACGACACCTTGTCAACTTTGGAATTTTTGAACCACCTCTTCCCTGTGGCTGGAAGTCTTGTAGCTAAGCTTACGAATTCCTCATTGAGCTCAAGCTATATGTACCTGACCTTAGCTCTGCACCCCTCAAAGGTGAGGGAGAATTGTTGGGCAACCAAAAGGTTGAAACCCTCGAACCTATGTATAAACACCAGCCAACCATTGGTTTCTAAATCTTTGCGAGCATTATCGAATTGCAACAAAGTTTGGCTACCATTTGGCTCTATACGCACCACAGGTGCCATGAATGGAGGCACTCGGTGAGCATAGTGAATGGGAAAGGGTTTCAACAGGGAATTCACGAGATTGAAGGCGTACAGGCTTACCCGAAAACAACAGAGTTAAGTCGGGATAGGGGGAATGCATTAATGACCGAATGTGTGAGGGTTGTGGAGCTGGATCAGCCCATGAAAAACAGTCTTTTCCCATAGTACAACCGACGGCGCATATAGAGATTCAAATCATTATAGCGTATGTCAAAAACCATGCCATCCAAATGATTAATGAAATCAATGGTAGGTCGAACCAAAAAATTGTGCAAGCAATAGTTTTAGCATAGTTTTAAAACCAAAACAATAATTCGAAATCAACACCAAGGGTTTGATCATATCAAATGTGTGTTTTTAATGAAATGATTCTACCAAGGGTCTAACACAACGTCAATGTGTTTTCATGAAACCAATGTGTCAAGCAAATTGATGAAAGACTATAGACCATCAAAACACCAATGTATCAAAAACTCGATCATAAGAATATCATCACAGTCTTATAAAAATGAAGTCATATTAACAATTAAAGATTGCCAAATGAGTAAAAATCTTGGAGCCTTGCAAACTGTGCAACTATAATTAAATTGGAAACGCAATGAACACATAGACAAGAGTGACCAGTGACAATTTTAATGTGACTTTGAAATCAAAGTTTTCACGCTTACAGTCGTGAAAACGAGAACAACGGAAGGTGTGCAAATTGCGCACAAATAGCAGTGTTGTTTTATTCCAAAGATTGCGATGAAAATCAAGGTTCGCAAAACACTGGTGTAGGCAGCTTATAAGGACAGTATAAAAAAGTGAATTGGCTGCCAACACGGTCAAGACTCATCCCTTGCCTTATTCTTTACATAAATGGTTGGATAAGTCTCACATGTATTATTCGACCTTTCTGTATTACTCTCATGCAAACAACTAACCTACTTTCCTTCTCAATATTGTGGAGTAAAGTCTAAATTAAGGTTGGTTGGCGATCCTCCCCAAACCTCACCCTTCTCGATGCATCCATTAAATGTATTCTTTAATCCCCCTTCCTTTGAAAACGTTACTCCCCCATCCTTTAAACCTACCACTATTCTTCCCTCTGTCCCCCTTACTTCTTCTCGTACCCTCGCCTATCTATACCTTTGTAGGTCTACCTTGTAGACATCATCAGATTGTAGTAGACCCCCCTGAATCCACCACTTATCCTATGCCATCTAAACTAGAAAATCCACCACCTCACCCACCATTCTTATCCAAGTTTCAGAACCTCACTACTCTGAAACTGACCTTTTCCAATCAGTCACTAAGTCAAGGTTTCCATGCAAGATATTGCATAACCTCCAAACCATGGTGACTTCCTGGATCAATCCAAACCCTAGCGAAACTTTTCAATAAAATATTTTACATGTGTGTCTTGGGGTACCTCAAACATATAAACGAGAGAATGTTTATTCTCCACCAATGTGTTAGCGAGATAATGTCTTTTCTTCATTGATGTGTTAATGAAATAAAATGATCCTTTCTCAATGCATTGACGGAGATGAAATATATTTTGGTGTTGAACTATTAGTGCAAGAGGTTATTCACTCATTCGCATGAAGGGAATATTTAGAGACAATGATATATCTGCGAGGGGAAAAAATCATTCACCAACATATAGATGCGAGATGAAGACCATGATTTTTCCATGTATCGATAGGAGATAAGGATTTATTATTGATGTGTCGCCAGATTTGAAAAATATCTAGGCACCATTGCTTCGGCATGAGAAGTGAATGTTGTGTCGACATATTGATGTGTAGAAAATATCTCAGGGATATTTCATTGTGTGAAACAATTATTTTGTTGGGTCTTGATGAAAGGAGAAGAAGTTGAAGTGTTTTTGCATCGATAAGGGAAACAAATGATTTTTCGATGCATCGATGAGATATGTGGATTTTTCACTGAAGTATCAGCAGAAGGGAAAGATAGCGTCGATATGACATGTCAGTGAAGGATTTGAATTGATCGTCGAAACACCATGTATCGATGGTGTATTTGGATTGATCATCAACATGCCCTATATCAGGGAAGGATGTAAAGCTTATTTTGAAATGTTTCTTATCTATGAGTGAAAGGAATCTTTGTTTCAAGCCAATTTAATCTCATTGGAACAATCAAATCAAAGCTAATATCTTGAAGGACTTTAATAGTAGAAATCATCGAAGATTTATAGAAAATAAGTTTAGAAATTTAGAGAAAGAAAGAAAAGTAAAAATGGGAGCCCAATTTCTTCTCTTAGAGAAAGCGTTTAAAAACTGGATGAAGAAATTACAAGGAAGTGTTGTCTCTAGCATAAGAATTGGCAACACACTGCATAGAGTCATGAATCTCTACATCATATATTATTAAGACCAAAAATGGTTCTAGAAATCAGGATATTTACTTCAAATAGTATTGAAACAAAGTCTTAGTAAGTCCCACTAAACTTTGAAGTTTTTGAGAAGATGAGTAATAATTTATACCTAGCCCGAACAGGTTCTTGGTCACATTCCATAGATGTTTAAATGTAACTTTATTTCATTGGGCTTAGCTATCCCAAGAGGGAAGTGCAGTTTTACAAGGAAATCGTGCATGAACAATGTTGAAAGTATAGGTCAATTATTACATATGTCTGGTGTTGCACCACTATCAGCATGCACACATAGCCCCAACCTAGCCACTCTAGAATCATAGGCCTTGTTCCTCTGCCAACAAGCATCCATAGCCCCGACAAAAGTACCTTCATGTCCCAGATGATTTTAAATTTCTTTCCCAAGCCTTTACCTTTGAACATGATTTCCTCTTCCATTTATTCTTAGAGGGAGGTGGATGTGGAATTTCAATCTTCCTTTAAAGGCATGCTAGGTGACACACATTTGTGAGATCTACTTAGAGGTACTTTCCTATAGATATGATACCTTTTTGTGCAGTATGCCTTGAGAAAATCCAAGAGAATCATGTTGAAAACAACAATCATTTGGTTAAGTGTGAGTGCATGGGTTCCTTTAAATGTGACCAACTACCTATTCTTGTCTAAGACCTAAGGTGTGAATGCTCGTCTATTGTTTCAATGGTGTTCCTCTATAGAGTCTAAATATTGAATGTTGGATTGAGGTAGTTGTGGGAATATAGGAAGAACCAGTATCTTGTCTCACTGTTGGAAGTTGATTTCCATAAACATATGTACAGACAGAGATAGTGAACAAGTGGCTCGAGGGGTATTTATGTAACTATGTGTCCGGGTAGCAGAAAGCATGGATTAACTAGTTTCATTTGGAAGAACATTGCTATAATACCACTTATCACATGTCCATTAGTATGACCCCATTCTGAGCATTATATGGCTATGATGCTCATTCATTTATTGATCTTACATTTGGGGATAGAAGAGCCCACAAATCCAAGGAATATATTCAAGAGAGTCAATATATCCTCAATACTCTCAAGGACAATTTACAGACGACATAGAATCATCAGAAGATCTATGCAGACATGCACAGGGTTGAGCGCGCTTTTTAGGTGGGAGACTTTGTATTTTTGAGATTATATCCCTACAAGCAGTCTTCATGGAAGAAAAATGGTGCATAAAATCTAAAACCTCACTTTTATGGCCCCTATAGGGTGATTCAAAGAGTTCATGAGGTAGATTATGAGCTTGATTTTCTGGAACGAAGTAATATCCACAATGTGTTTCATGTTTCATGCCTCAAGAAGGAATTGGGACAATAGGTATGTAACACCCCATATCTTGACCTTTAGGGAGTTAGAAGATTGATTGTTTACTCATATTAGTAATTCAATTCTTAACATTTGTTTGGGCTCCATTAGATTGAGATAAATATTTGAGATATGTACATATTTTTATATGTTGCATGATATTATTTTCATTGTTATATACTCATGATGATGATAGATCTTTGGTTTGTTTAAACATGCAAGTTAAAATGTGGAATTTATGTATGTGGATATTAGTTCAAGTCATGATATGAATGCATAATAGATGCCAAACATGATAAAAAATAAACATGCATTTCTTAAATTAAACGTCAATACAGACATTGATCCTTATATGAAATTATTATGTATATGCATAGATATGAGTTATTAGTGGATTAACTTACAATTTAATGAGCTATGTGATAGCCAAATGACTATAGTGTTGAGGTGACTTGGATGTCGTAGAAATTAAGAAGATAATATATGTTATATGTTGTACTTATTATTTAATTTATGATTTGAAATATTGCTATGATTTGTGGTGAGTGTGGTTTTGACAGGATGCACAACTTGCCCAGAGTGATTGTTTGATGACATGACTCTAAGAACAGTAGTTGCATAGTATGGCTCGATGTAGGGTGTTGACCCTAGTTATATGAGGAGGGGTGGAGGTATTTCTCACTGTTTATCCTCCAAAACCTAGAGTCGTGGGAGGGTTGTGTGAAGTCACGCTCCCTTAGACGTGTGATGATGAATACTAGTTGCCTGTTGGGGAATCTTGGTCAAGATGTATGACACTTCAGCTTACGAGTTGTATCTGGAGTTAGGTCAATATAGTTGACGTTGTAGCTTAGTCCAACTGAGGAAAGGATAGGATGGAATATGGAAGTAGGTTAGGAAGGAAGGATGCTTCGATGTTAGTTGAAAATACTAATTGGGGATTAGAGATGCCACTATGTTTACTCACTTGGTTCCTACCATGTTTAAAACCCTCTTTGATTTCTTATTGATATTTTAAGTGTGATAATGAGTTATTCATGAATTGGAGTAATTTTGTTCGTTAAGACTATTAAATGATGCATTACTTGATTTGTTGTCCTACATGTCTTGGTGATCATATAGGAACTATGCACTAGAGGCAATGGTTATTTATCGATAGTACATACATGAGATATGTGTCCTCTAGCTACGCACACATACCCTACCTATGTACACTAGTACAATTAATTAATGTATTAATTATTAAAGTAAAGTATAAACTATTTAATTGAATGTTTATTGAATACATAAATTATATTTCATACAAAATATCTAAAAGCATTAAATACCTTCTTGACTTTGATAGATAGTGGGTATGATGAATTGAATGAGCATGGTGGAGTGTTATGTACATTTTGGGAAAAATTGTCAAATTACATTTATTAGCTAGACAGACTTTCATTTTATTTATTGTTGTTTAATGCAAGTCATTTATATTTTAGTCTTATTTTAATATTTTCCCAAAAATCTAGATAAGGGAGGTTGATGGATAATAATGAAGGTGGTTGCGGATACTTGGGGAAGGGTGTATGGAACTTGATAAAAAGGGAGGAGAGGTGGTGAGGAAGGGGGAATGGAGAGGTTGGAGCATGATGAGAGGTTGTGAAATTCTTGGAAGATATGATTCTTGTGATAGTTTTCTTTCAGCATTTGTGCTTTTCTGTTCTTGGAGTCACGGGCACGGAGGGCCAAGAAACCAAAAGGTTTCTTAGAGCTAGGAAGTCGGCTAGGCTCCTAGTTGGAAAGGAGGATTTCGTTGTTTCACTCTGGGCAAGCGGGAGAAGAATGCTTGGAAGCGCCCAAGACTACATTACAACTGACGAGCTTCGACAAGCTAAGGAGGAGGTATTTTTCTGTGGTATTTGGTTATTGATATTTTGTATATACTTTTGTTTTAAGTTCTAAATCATAGAGATAACATATTACTTATTTCATCATGTTATCTAAATTTATCATTGAGCAAATGTAGAAGAATTGTGTAAATCAAAATCAATGGAATTATGCTAAAATGAAGTTGTTATTGTGTATGTATAAAATGAAAGATTAATTGGTCAATATCCTGGATGGGTGTTACATATGGTATCAGAGCCCATTTTCAAAACTAAAACCTGGGCTTGACCACCCACAATAGTGGGATTTTTTCTCTTTCATCTGCAATTCAATTTGGGTTGTTATAGCCATGGTAAATATCGACAAAAAAAAAAACTAATTGAAACAAGAAGAATCTGCAATAAAGATGACTTATCCCTTAAATGACTAATCTCATATTCAGGAATGTTTGTAGAGACACATGTCCAATCTCTTCCCTAAGTGTACTGAGGAATTTCGTGGTCTCTAAATTTCCAACAATCATCCCACGATCGTCTGCTTCCTGACTTCTCTTATGGTCTTTCAAAACAAAGAAAGCAACAAGGGAACAATCTACCTGATTAATCTCCTTCTAATGCTCCCTCGAACTTTCCAGAGAGAAGGACATTTCTTCAACCTCTTTTGCATGAGAAATTTATGGTCTAGGTACATCATCATATGCCATAGGAAAATAATCATAAAATAACAATCCTTGGTGATGCAAGTATAGTAATATAGACTAGATGCCACAAAAGGTTTGCTACAAGAACTCTCTTTGTTAAACACATAATGGATCTGAATCAACAAAGGTGCCCATTTCAATAATTCTGTAGATGCAGGTATTTTACATCTAATTTACCGAGAAATTGGTCGCTGACTTCGTAAAACCATCGAATTGGCTGAAGCACATTTGGTATTCTTCGTAGTTTTATGAACTATTGCAGATCTCTGTCTTAGGGCAGATTTTTTTATTTTTTTTCTTGGAGTTTTTTTTTTTTATGATACAAATTGGTCCTAGAGGAACTCCCTTATATAGTGCACTCCCTCCTTGAGTGGAAGATGGAGGCACCCTTAGGCTCTCTAGGGGAAAAGGACTATATGGTTTCCTGACCAGATTGTTCTTTAAAGAGAATATAACCCTCTTAAAATTTCTTTGTGCACTTTTACCAGCAGAGGCAACCCCACTTAATAGATCATAACAAACAAATTCTTCTTCATTTTCATCATAATTTGTTGGACTTAAATTTCCAGGGAGTTCATTTTCTCCATTCTATGGCCTTTTCCTTTTCTTATATCCAGTTTGCAAAGGAGAAACAGGAAATGACAAGGAAGGTGTTAGTGAAGTACAATTATCCAATGTTGCAAAAACAATCTCCTCACAGTGTTGTTCATGATCTAAGATGACTGAAACATTTGTCATCTCTAAATCACCAGACTCTCCATCAAGAAGTTCCAATCTTTCTCTTCCATTGACTTCATTTGTTACATCTTCATAATTGCATGCATGCTTGAGGGTTACTACATTTGGAAAATTCTGTATGTCTTCTGCTTCAGAGTTGGATCTCATTTCAAAACTTTTGACAATACCAATTGCATCTTTTCCATTGCATTTCCATGTCAAATTTTCACTGATGTTATGGCTTCCCTAAACCAATTTTATTGTCAAATTCATTATGAACCTCCTCACCAATTTGTTTGATGCTCTCTATGTTATTCAAATGCTGGCTCTGAAGTGGGGAAACATAATCTGCCAGTAGTTCACTGAGGGAAATAACTTTGCTATCTACCGATTGCTCTGCAGATATGTTATACAATATCTTTAGCTTCATAATGATCTCCAACAAAATCAATATCCCAGATGGAGTTAAGAGTTTACTAAGGCCTCTTGAACTCCTTTTGTGAATCATGCATAACCTTTTCATTATATTGCAAGGTAGAAGGAAGTGTGACCTGCTGAGAGAGACTACCTGACAGAACAATTGGTCCAAGGTTTTCCACTTTGTCATCAACATCTTGTCCTTCTTGCTTAATTTTGAAGAGGTTTCATCCATTCTTCAAAAAGAAATCAAATACATTATCGTCTTCTTTGTTCAATAGAAGCCTACTCAAACCCATTTCAAAAACAAAATGGGTAAAAGGGCTCAGTCAAAGGCACAAAAGTGTCTAGTTGGACAGGGAAAACAAAATAAAACTCATTAAGATATCCATCTGCAAAATGAAAATTCATTCTCTGAATTGGTAGCTTATCTATAGCTAGTAATTTGTTTTTTGTCATGCCCCTAAGAATCCATCTACAAGTTTAGAATCCCAACCATTACTGTCAAATGTAGGGAACATGCCCTGAATAATAAGAACAAGTAAAAGATAAAACATATCAAGATTGAAAAGATCGTCCCCCCCCTCCATTCCCTTCTTATTGTCATGAAAAAGGCCTGGGACTAGTGTCATGCAATATTCAATTTTTCAACGGTGGATGGCAATTTTCCGATTGAAGTACCCTGCCATACTTTCTTATCAGCACTCAAAATAAAGTAGAATACACCTTTACAAATTTTCTTCAACTCCTCCTCATTCATTTATGTCTGAGACATAAGCCACGGCCTTAACAGTGCTATTGCCTTATCTTGAATTCTCCCATCACAGAATCCCAATTTGATTTCACAAGACCCCACTTGTTCTGAGATGAACTTTGAGTATCTATGTCCATAGATATCTAATCCCTAGTTTGTGTCACAATAAAACCTTCAACCACAGTTA
>JZKD02S1673027.1:1037085-1051910 GCA_000966675.3 Picea glauca | reverse complement strand
AAGATTGATTAGTTACTTGGATAGGGAATAATCCCAAGATATCTGGAAAGCCAGTACTTTGCCAACCATTCGAACTCCAACTCATCCTTCTAGAAGATTCCTTCTAGAAAAGTCGAGAATTTATTCATTTTCTCCTTTAGAAACATTTCCGCACCCTAACCATTAACACAGTGCAGAAAGTTCGCATTTCAACTGAGTGCAACCTGCGAAAATTAAGGATTTCCGCAGGACAGTATATAATCAGCCTGCGTACCATTCTTTAAAATATGATTTTGAGAAAATGACTAATGTAACTTTCTTCTGGAAAATGTTCTTAAAGAAGAGTTTGATCTTCTATCATCATAACATGATCATATTATCATCTCGATAACCAAAAATGTGGATAACAGGTTTGTGTTGGGTTGTTATAATATTTTCAGTGAAATTCTAGTCGATATGGATCGACTGATAGTCAAAGTTGAAGACATCGAAAGCAAGTCGAAGAGGTCAATAGGAGGGAATTTGGAAACCAAATTAAGATCGAATGAAGGGTGACTTACAATCAACTTATAATCTGACTTGGTAGTTGACTATAACAAAATCCAAATATTTGCAGGATTTGTAGCCAGTTATCTGCATGGATCTATAACCATCTTTCGTCTCCTTTTGTTTAGGGTTTTTCCTACTGTAAATCCTATAAATATGGTGTGTTGTAATGTTGTACATGATAATGAATGTAAACCAGTAATCATAGAGTTTGTTGGTCATGCAGATGTAAGTCGAATTGTTTACAAGTTTGTTCTTGTGTAAAGCAAGAGGGTATTATTTTGATTGGATCTTAGGTGTGGACCAAGGTTAGGCATGTAACATTTTATTCTGAATGAATAAGACAACAATAGATAAAAACACTCAAGGAATGTTGGTTTTCCTGGTTTGGGTTTCCAGGGTAAAATATTTGTGTACTGTGTGTTTTCTTTGTCATTAACTTTCTTTGTTTAAATATTTCTTCCTCTCTTCTTCTAGGTTTAGAGTGGAAGTGTTCCTCATTTCCTAACACATGGAATCAGAGCTTGGTTTAACAACCTCAGATATGATATAAACCCTAGGTTCAGTAAGATTCGTAAGTCATAAATATTTAAATATTGTGTTAATGAATGGCGAGCAGGTCGAGAATAGAGATCGAAAAGTTCAAGGGCCAGAATTTTGAGCTTTGGAATCTTAAAATTGAAGATCTCTTTATAGATCGAGAGTAATGGACAATTGTTTTTCCAAGTACCTTTATGAAAGGTATGTTAACGAAAGAATGGGAGAAACTTGAGAGAAGTACAAGGATTATGATTCAAATTTGTCTTGCAAATTCAATATTGTTGAATGTCTCAAGTGAATATTCAGCCAAGAAACTGTGCGACAAGTTGGGAAGCTTGTACTAGTTGAAATCCCTGGTAAATAAGTTTTTTCTCAAAAATAAATTGTATCTTATGAGGATGAGTGAGGGTAGTTCGGTGACTGAGCATTTAAATGCGTTTAATACCATTTTAAGCAAGTTATCTTCTGTGGATATTAAAATATCGAAGGAGGAGAAATGTGTTATACTATTATTCTCTTTTCCAGACTCCTGGGATATCTTAGTCATGGCTATAGGGAGAAATTCAACCACACTAGTGCTAGAATACGTGGTTGCATATCTACTGTCAAAATAAATGAAAAGGAAGAACATGGAAGGATCGACCAAAGATGCATTAGTGGTGAGAGGTTGACGAGTTGACAGAGATAAAGGGAAATTCTTCGGTAGAAATTCTAAGTCGAAGGGTATATCTAAATCCCGTGTTCAGTCGATGAGAAGATTCCAAAAATGGGGTAAAGTTGGGCATTTAAAAAATGAATACAAGTCAAAGTCAATGGAATTCAATACAAAATTTGATAAGAATAAATTAACTGAGAGAAAGATGAATCCAGATAAGGGAGGTGATTTGTACCTGGCGTCGACAAGTACAAAGTTGGATCAAGATTTTTGGTTGATTGACTCAATATAATCCTATCATATGACACCACATAGAGAATGGTTATGCGAATATGAATGGTTCTTGGGGGGAAACATGACAACCAAATTTGTCATACAAGGAAGATTTCAACTGATACTGCAGGATGGGAGGAGTAGAACCCTTCCAGGTGTGCTACACATTTTGGGTTTGGAAAGAGACCTTATATTTATCAAAAACATGAGTGATACAAGGGTTCACACTTTGTTTTAGAAGTATTCGTGCAATATGGTCAAAGGTTTGTTGGTTTTAATGAAAGGAGTTTAGATTGAAACCCTATACAAGCTATTAGGGAGCATTTAATCAACTGGATGAAACAACATCGTTATTACTGAAGTCGACTCAACTTTAAATCAAATCGAATCAACTCGGGCTAAGTCGATTCAAACTGACTCGACAAGTCATCATAAATTCGACTTGACCATGCTATGTCATGAGAGGATGGGACATATTGGAGAAAAAGGAATTTGAGCTATGAACAACAAAGGCATGGTCGAATATTTCCATGAATGTAATTTAGAAGTCGAATTTTGTGAACATTTCATATATGGAAACCAAAGTTGGGTGAGGTTCCCATCTGGAGCGACAAGGGTAAAGGGGATTCTAGAGTTGGTTCATAGTGATATGTTTGGCCATGTTTTAGTGCCTTCACTTTGTGGATCCCTATATTATGTCTCCTTCATAGATGATTTTTCCAAGAAAACATGGATATACTTATTGAGGAAGAAATCGTAGGTTTTAGATAAATGCAAAGAGTTTAAATCTCTTGTAGAAAACCAGATAGATAAGAAGATTAAGGTGATGAGAACTAACAATGGTGATGAATTCCATGGAAAATAATTTGATCATTTCTTCAAGAAATGTGGCATAGCATGCCAAAATACCACACCATATACCGCACAAAAAAATTGATTTTCTAAGAGAATGAACAGAACATTGATGGATGTTAGGCGTAGGCCTATTTTCAGGAGAAATTCTATTTTGGGAACAAGCCCATTTTTGGAGAGAAAGATCGATTTTTGAAGTGCACACAATAGGTGGCAGGAAAGAAGCATGAAAAAAAAGAAGGAAAAGAAACATCCAAGAGGAAAAGAAACATGGCATGCATGCAGACAAGCCTAACCATGTTCGGGTTAGGGTTTTTGACAAATATTGTAACGACTGTAAGCCTATAGAGCAGTATAAATAAATACCTAGGAGTTTTAGGTCAAAGTCGGTCAGTTGATTATTGAAATTTAGTTTGTTGGGAAGCTATTGATTGTAATAAGTTGTGTGGTATAGTGAAATAAGATAGTATTTGAGGGTTAGGTCATAGGCTAAATAGCATGGGGTGGTCTAGTTAGCCTCCTATAGGGTACTTACCCTCATTTTTATTGTATTACTGAAGATGTAATGTGTGTAGAATAAATAAGAAGAGAAGCTAGAATAAATAAAAGAGTAGAGAAAGCACAGCAAAATAAATAAAAGAGTAGAGAAGCCAAATCTTTGTGGATGTTTCCCAAGGAGGGGGTGAACCACAGTAAAATATTGTGTTCTATGTGATTGTTAATGAATTCTTTTACCATTCTGTTAATCATTAGCTTGAGATTGAATGGTTAAACTAGTTATAACAACATGCATGGATAGGTTTAAATATGAATGAATAATAGAAGTAGATGAATAATTAATGATGATGATGTATGAGGAAAAAAAATCTAACCACAATCCCCACTCAAACCACGACTATAAACACCTAGGTATTGTAGTTCCCCATCTAATATATCTCGGGTGAGACTGCATTGTGCACCCTGTGCACAACGTTTCCTTTTGGTTTACAAGGAGGGTCGATATTTTTGAGGGTTTTGTTGGGAACCTATTGGATATCAGAACCTAGATCAGCCAAATTAACCAACAATGGACAAGGAAAGGATCATGCTCAGTGGTGTTGGGATCACACAAGAATTATGGGTGGAGGAATTAGACACTACAAAATATCTATTGAATATGTCTCCTTTTTAGACATTAGTTGACATGAATCCACATGAGGTACGATATGGTAAGAAGCCTTTGGTCACACATCTTAGATTATTTGGTTGTGATGCATTTGTGCATGTTCCTAGGGAAAAGAGGAGCTAGTTGGACACGAAGGAACTCAAGTGTATGTTCATTGGATACAAAGAAGGAATGAAAGGATATAAAATCTAAAATCATGCATCAAGGAAAATAGTGTACAATCGAAATCTGGTATTCAAATAAGTTGGAAGGAAGTCTAATCCTGAATAAATTGTTCAAACAAAGAATAATCGATAGAAGGTGTGGTTTGAACTAAGGAATAAAGAATATGATTCAGATGATTCAACTGAATCGAAAGAAGAGGTGGAACAAAAGACTCCAGTATAAGGAGGTCAGAATGATAAGAAAACTAGTCGAAAGTCATAGTTCACTCGACTTCCATTTCACATTTATGTTAGCTTCCACCGACGATGAGCCTAAGTCGATCAAGGAGGTAGTTGACTCAGCAAAGGGAAAACTATGGAAGGATTCCATGGTCGAAGAGATGGAATCCTTGCACAAGAATGATAAATGGGACTTAGTTTAATTACCTAGTGGAAGAAAGCATGTTGGTAGAAAATGGGTATTCAAGAAGAATATGATTGCAGTAGGTCAAGTCAAGAAATTCAAAGATCGATTGGTAGTGAAAGGATATTCCCAAGTCGAAGGAGTCAACTTCAGAGATATTTTTTCCCTTGTTGCAAAATTAACTTCCATTAGAGTACTAATGTCTTTGGCCAACACATTTGATCTAGAAATAGAATAGAAGGATGTAAAGAAAACATTCCTACATGGGGATCTGGAAGAAGAAATCTACATGAAACAACCTGAAGCATTTGTAGTAAAGAGAAAGAAAGATTTTTTGTGAAAAATGAAAAGATACATTTATGGTCTAAAGAAATCACCAAGGATGTGGTACCAAAAGTTCGACACACACATCCTTAGTTTGGGGTTTGTGAGAAGAAAAGCGGATCAATGCATGTATTCCAAAGAAGAAGGTGGGTGTTTCATATATGTAGCATTGTATGTCGATGACATGTTGTTGATTGGAAACAACATGAACACAACAAAGGAGGTGAAGGAGAAACTATACTCCAAGTTGGACATGAAATATCTCAGTGCAATGAACTTCATTCTGGGAATGGAGATCGAGAGATATCGAGAAGCTCAAAATCTCTTCTTGAACTAGATGAAGTATATTGAAACATTCCTTAAACATTTCAATATGCAAGATTGTAAACATGTGAAAGTGAAAATTATTGTGGGAGAAAGGCTAATTGTTGAACAATGTCCAAGGAAACAAGAGGAAATAGAGGATATGGCACATGTTCCCTATGCAAGTGTTGTCGGTAGTTTAATGTATGTGATGGTCTGCACTCAACCAGACATTTCCCATGCAATGGGAATGTTGAGTAGATACATGTCGAAACATGGGAAGGATCATTGGAAAACTGTCAAGAGAGTATTCAAGTATGTGTGTGGCACAAAATATTACGTGATATGCTACCAGGAAAACCTGGTGATGACAGTAAATTAAATGTACATGGCTTTGTCGATGTCGACTGGGCTAGAGATCCGGATTGACAAAGGTCGACCAATGGATATGTCTTCAAAATGTTCAGTGGAGAAATCAGTCTAATGATTAAGTGACGGGTGGTCATAGCCTTCTCAACAATAGAAGTTGAATACATGGTAGCCACTCATGGAAGTAAAGAAGCAATATGGTTGCAAAGGTTGTGTTCAGGAATCGGGTTTGAGAAGAAAGTTATGAATCTAAGTTACGATAGTCAAAGTGAAATATTTATGTCAAAGAAACCTTCTTATCATTCTAAAACTAAACACATTTATGTACAATACCATTTCATGAGAGACATGGTGGAAAGAAACAAGGTGTTGTTGGAGAAAGTAGACATGTTGGAAAACATAATAGAATCTTTGACCAAGTCTGTGAGTGTTGTGAAGTTATCTTGGTGCAGAAAGGAAATAGGCATTGTTGCTCTAGGTCTATGAATGAGAGTTTAGATATCTCTTGGTTTCAACAAAGACAACAACAAGTGGGAGAACGTTGGGTTGTTATATTCTTTGCAGTGAAATTATAGTCGAGGCGGATTGGCTGATAGTCGAAGTCAAAGGCATTGACAACAATTTGAAGAGGTCAACCAACAAGAGGTCGACAAGAAGGCGTGTGGAAACCGATTGAAGACCAAATGAAGGTTGACTGGTAGTCGAATGGTAATATGACTTGGTATTCGATTGTAATAGAATCCTAATATTTGTGGGATTTATATCTAATGATCTACGTGGATTTGCAACCGTCTTTGGGAGCCTTTTCTTTAGGGTTTTTCCTACTCTAAATCCTATAAATAAGGTGTGTTTTAATGTTGTAAATGATAATGAATGTAAACTAATAATCATAGAGTTTGTTGGTCATGCAGATGTAAGATAAATTGGATACAAGGTTGTTCTTGTGTAAATAAATAAGGTATGATGTTGATTGTGTCTTAGGTGTGGACCAAGGTTAGGCATGCAACCTTTTATTCTGAATGAATAAGACAACAAGGGAGAATTGCAGTCAAGGAATGTTGGTTTTCCCAGTTTGGGTTTCCAGGGTAAAATATTTGTGTAGTGTGTGTTTTCTTTGTCATTTAATTTCTTGTTGAAATATTTTTTCCTCTCTTCTGTTGATTTTAGTGTGTAAGTGTTCCTCATTTCCTAAAAATGTGCTCTAGGGACCTCATTATTTCAGGTGAAACTACATTTCCTAGAGTTTGATATGGAATCGAAGATGATGTTGCTTCCTCCTTAGACGCATCAAGTGGTGTTGATTGTGTTGCTTCTATAGATGGTATTAATATTGCAAACCCTCTTGTGGAGGGGGGTCTCTCATGGGCTTATTTCCTCCTTACATTGGAAAATCTTTCAAGCGTAGGGTATGGGCTAGAGGGGTGGGATTTGATATTTATTCCTTATGAGGCAGTCCTCTTCCATGGATCCTACCCACCATCTGGGATTTTTGTGAAATCTATGGTGAGGTCAAATTTCTCATATTTTGGGTAGTGAGCTACAATGTGACCAATTTCATAACATGCCTTGCATATGAAGGAAACCTACTTGCAATCAAGGTGTTGCATCCAAGTGTATTATTTTACAACCACCTTGATTTTTTGTGAGAAACATTGATTTAAATCCATATCCACATAGATTTGACCATATGTGGAGATATGCTTTCTTTGTGTTTCTACATGCCGAGAAGTGGGATTGTCCCAGTGTACTTCCAATATTCTTCAAGGAATCAGAACCCTAGAATTGGAGTGGAAGGTTTGGAATCCTTACCCATAGTGGACTGATGGAGAGAAAGTTTGAATATTGATCGTAGGTTAGGGTACATGATTTCATGCATAGTCATATTTTTGTTATATCTAGGGACCCAAGTTGAGTGCGAGTTCTTTATCCTCAACCAAGTCAAACTTGACAATGAAAAATCCTTTTGTGCATGAGTAGATGAACACTTCATCCTTGATTTTAGGTTTTCAAGTAGTGTAAATACATGAATGTAGATTTGATAATTTTTTCCATAGGCCATTGAACCTATAGATTAACCCATTACTTTTGAAATTGTGTCTAATATATATAATTTTTTCTGATAATATCAAGATGGTTGAAGTTGGGTCTTTTCTTACCATTAAAATGTTCAAAGAGGGAATGGTTGCTTACATAATCACTCCATGTTGAATTCCTTTAGTGAGGGAAACCTTGCAAGATCTCTATTGTGTCACTAAATGTTGGGATGTGGAGGGACCCTCAGTCCAAGATGGTGAACTCAATGGATCCTTATCTTTGTCAAAGGAGGATGGCATCAAGAGTTTTTCCAAAGTCAAACCTGGGAGAGAATGTGGCAGAGAAATGGGGAGAGAATATGTGTTGGTCATGGGAGCCTTGGACTATCTATGTCTAATAGACATCAAGGGGCCAAGGGAGAGACCTAAGTCTAAGGAATCCATTAAATATTTCCTTATTGATGTAGTTTTTGTAGGGAAGATCCAATGGAGTGGTATTCTCCAGAGTGTTATGAGAGATCAATGACATTAGTTGAGATGGAGTGCTACATTAGTGTCTTGGAGTTGGAAGGAGATCAAAATCAAAGTTGTGAAGGATGGCCTTATTGGGGAAACATAGAAGGGGTGAGAGGAGAGGCCGAAGTGATGGACGTTGTGCAACTAATTCTCTTTACCTTGTTTCTTCAAGTAGACCTCTCAATCCATTTCACCTTTTGAGTTTATACTATGATTTATTTCTCTTGAGTACTAAAACTTAAAGGAAATGGGGGTGAGATTTGATCGACTTATGTGTACATGAGTCATGATATCATTTAATATAATACATCTAGGTGCAACTAGATATCCGACCACTACCTCAAGGTGACCCCATGGATTTAGGAAAATCCATATTCAGGGGGATTGAACCTTGCCAAATGGTAGAAAAATCCTCAATCCTTACCATTGAATTCAACCCCTTTAGGTGTAAACAACTAGTATTATATTATATCTTATTGAAAAACACTAAAATTTTACGACCCTATTTTCTACCTATACTAAACATATTTAGTTAATTTGTTTGTAAGATCATTAATGCCTCATCACTTAGTGGTTGAGAGTTGTTAGTTACTCATACTAAGTTAGTGGAGAGGTGTTAGTAAGATGTGTTAATGACTCATCACTATGTTAGTGGAGAGGTGTGTATAAAAATGGGTCTTCCCCCTCATTTGTAATCATTATTTCTATTATTAATACAAACATATTACTCTTTTGAGAATTTCAATCCTTTGTTGTGTGGGTTCCCCCAATCTTTTGTCTCTCATTTTTGTGTATCTCATTTCATTATTATTATTTTTGTTAATGGAGTTCCATTTTGGGTATTGGAACACCAAGTTGGTATCTAAGCAATATGATTCTCACTTCCTTTGTATTGTTGAAATAGGAAAAGAAAAAAGAAAACAATAGAAAAAAACAAGGTCGTGACACTCATATTGATTTCTAAAACTTTTGGAGAAGAATATTTAGAAATTGATTGTGGATTTGTATTCCTACGAAATAAATAGTTTGAAAAAATTGTTCAAATTGGAGGTCGTATTACCAAGATATTTCTTTTTAGTCAATTTATGTTATACCTCCACCATCTGTTGAGTCAAAGGGAACATTGAAGTTGCTTGATTTCTTTATAGACTTAATCCTAGCTTCTTTATCCCTAAGGATGGAGACAACTTTAGTAGTTTCTTAAAATCCCTCTTTAAGGACACTAGTCTATTTTATAGCTACTCCTTTTCCATCTTCTGGGATTTCACTTTAACAACCAGGAAGTGATTTTAGGTGACATTAAAATCAAATTTATTCTTGAAAGTCTTACTTTAATGGGAATCCCTAACATATTTTTTGTATGCCACACAACTGTATCTATTTTCCATTAAAATATCAACAATGAAGGGTAAGTCAATAGTTTCAAATTTGACTTGGACAACCCTCCAATATTGGGCCCCCATTTTTTAGTATCGATTTTTGACCAGAGGATAGGGTGGTTATAGTATATTGGCCCATATTATCATCATATATGGGGGAAAATATGGACTAGGAAATGGTATCGAAATGCTCTAGGGAAGCCAATACTTCTTTTGTTGGCCTTTCTCCTCTCAAGTGGGTCACAATAGTCTAGTGGTTGAATATTTTATAACCATGAAATATACTTGTTGGCACAGGGGCAAAACCAGGGTTCAGCTCTAATAGTGCACCAACAAGCCCTAAATACTGGCCCTTTTGGAAACACCTTTGAAGCATATGCACTCTCACCTGAAGTAGCAATAGGGGGTTACAGGACACAAGTGTCTACAACCAGAGGAAATGCAAGTGGAATCAAGGCAATCACGCAAGGAGATCAGATTATTCTTCCCAAACATAAACCTACTTCACACAGTTATAGATCATATCTAATGTACAAATGCATCATCAGAGTAACAATGTAAAGAACACAACATCAACCATACACAACAACAAGATATACGTTGTTCACCCTCTCCCTAGGTCTATGTCCACATAATTGCACTTTATAATATATTAGGTGAAATCTTACAGTTCTATATGCACTGTTAGCTTGCATATCTCTCTCCTTATCTCTTTACTCTATCTCCCTTCCCTACACACCCAGCTACAGGGTTGATCTTCACACCCGGATGAATATCTTACAACAAAAACTTCTCTCACCACACAATACTCCTCTCTTAGCAATAATAACAATCACTCATTATTACACAATCAAATTTTCGAAAAAAACGTGATCCCGGGTCCTCTTGACCTTTATTTATACATTACAATAGCTCACTAACAACCTTAGGCTGAATCCTAGGTGTCAAAAACCCTAGATACCAAAACCCTAGGTGTTTAAAACCCTAGGTAAACTTGACCCGCGTTTTCAGGGCTTCGCCAGCCTATTTTTCCTTCCTTCCCACGAGGTTCTCCAAAACATCTACCAGTGGATTTTTCCGCTTGCTGAGTTGTCCACGATCCATCTTCCTTGTTGATCTGTCTTCCTCAATCTCCTCATCCAATGACCTTATTTCTCTTACTTTGCTCTGTCCTTATTTCTCTTTTGCTCACTTTGACCCAGTATCAGTCACTGTGGCTTCCATGCAGTTGATATTTCATCTTTTTTTCTGTAATCTTCTCTTACTTCCATGACCAAGGCCCAATAGGCCCCCAACACTCACTTGTGACTCATCTTGAGGCACTATGATCTAAACCTTCTGCTTTTCTTGAACTGCAGACTGTGCAGGACTGTCTATTATTTCTTCTATATTCCTCCCCATTGTGTGCAGACTATATTTTTTGTGTATTGTACCCAGTTTCAACTACACCTAGTACCTAGACCCTTCTCCTTTATTTTACCGAGATCTATGAGGAAACTGGTTGTCATAGTACAATTTCAACCAAATCCCATTCATCAATCCGTCCTTCCATTCTCCATTCAAAGTTTTCAACTACGCAGCTCCTCCTTTTGTGATGTAGACAACCTCATACGGCCCCATCCAATGTGTTTTGAACTTCCCTGGATGATTCATGAACTTGCTATTGTATACCAGTACCAGATCTCCTTGATTAAATGATTTTTTCTTGATATTCTTGTCATGGTAGGCCTTTTCTTGTTCCTTCTAAACTTGTTGATGGAATCCTATAATAAATCGGTCTTCCTCTAGTTCGACCAACTGTGAAAGCCTCTCTTGAACAATGCCAGTGTCATCCATATCTGTAAAGGCTACAATTTTTAAGCTGGGGACTAAATATTCCATGGGTACAACTACCTCTAGGCCATAAACCAACTTAAAGGGTGTCTGCATTGTCAGCTTCTTGCAAGTGGTTCTATAGGCCCATAATACTACTGGTACTCTCAAATCCCAGTCATCCCTGTACACTACAAATATTCGTTAGTGTTGTCTCCAAGATCTTGTTGAAAGCTTCAACTATCTTGTTTACTTGTGGGTGTTAAGGAGTTGTCTTCAGGTAGTGAACTTCATAGTCTTGAGTCAAGGCTTTAATAGTATTATTAATAAAATGTGTACCTTGATCACTCATGAGGATCTTTGGGCATCCAAACCTAGTTATGATATCATCAAATATGAAATGTGCAGATTTATTTTCACTACAGTCCTTAACTTCTCTTACTTCAGCCCATCTGGTCAAGTACTTGTCACAGTGATGATGTATCTGTCTCCTGTGCGCTTCCCTGGTGGGTTTATAGGTCCCAGGAAGTCAATGGCCCATTTCTCAAAGGATTGTAAAGTTAGATGGGGTGCTAATGGCATGTCATCTCTTCTCAACAGTTTCCCAACTCTTTGGCATACATCGCAGGCTCTATAGTAGTCTTTAGCATCTTTGTGTAAAGTAGGCCACCAGAGGCTAGCTCTAAGAACCTTCTGCGCTGTTGATTTTACTGCGTAGTGTCCTCTTGTGATGTCTTCATGAGCTTCTGCTAAAATCATTGGTCTTTCTTCTTCCATGACACATCTCCTCAGGATCTCATCAGGTCCCATCTTGTATAGTTGTCCAACTATAAGTGAAAAATTTGTAGCACGCACTACCAGTTGTTTTTTCCAAGTGATTGTGTATTCACTAGGAGCCATTCCTGTTGATAGGAACTATACTATCTCGACGAAGTGATCATCAACCTTTCTAATGCCTAGAAAATTTGCATTCGGTAGTGTATCCTCCAAACTAGTAGGTTCCTCTCCATGTTCCAACCTTGACAAGTGGTCAGGTCCTTTGTTCGTTCTCCTTGGCTTAAACACGATCTCAAAATCAAATTCCTGAAATAGAAGAAGCCATGTGCATATTCTTCCCCCCAACACGGGATTTTTGACTAGGGATTTCAACGCAGAGTGATCAGTGAACATTTTAAAGTGTCCTCCTAACAAGTAGTGACAGAACTTCTGCAGTGCATACACCATGGCTAACCCTTCTCTCTCAATGGTGGTGTAATTTATCTTAGTTGTTGATAGCTTCTTTCTAGCAAAGGCTAACGGGTGTTCAATGTCTCTTGTTCTTGGTTATGCTAACATAGCTCCTAATGCAATAGAGGATGCATCAACATGCACGTGAAATTCCTTGCTCCATGTTGGCACAGGGGCAGACCCAAGGTTCAATGCTCAAGATTGCACCAACAAAGCTCTAACTACCGGCCCTTTAGGCAACACCTGTGAAGTAGATGAAGTCTCACTTGAGGTAGAGACAGGGGTGGTTGCAGGACTCAGGTGTATCCAACCTTAGTTGGGACACAGATCTGCGATTATCTTGCTTACAAGGCACTTAGCATTAGTTATTCCTTAACATACATTCATTAATATACTTTGCAGAAAGCATAGAGCACCACAGTAATTACTCAGATCTAGCACTTAGCAATGATAAACATGTTATACTTAATAGAGTAAGCACTTAGCATCTTATGTATCATATCTAGCATGCATTCATATCTCATAAGCACAAAGAATCAATAGATATATCTAAACATATCAGAGCACTTATCAAGAGAGAGACAAACACATCAACACAATACACAGAGTTATCGTGGTTCACCCACTGATCTGAAAACAGATCCAGAAGCCTGATAGGGCTTGAAAAATGCTCAAAAATGAAAGTGCTCGGAATGCGACGAAACCTATGCCATTGCGTCCGGCTTGTCTTCCTGATTCTTGTGGTATAATTTTTATGTCAAACGGATTCTGTATGGAGAAGATATCGCGTTCTGTCCGAAAAGCCAAACTGGCAAAATTTTGGATGCTGATTGTACCTGTCCGTACAGACACGTGTCAGTCCGTACAGATGACGTGGGCCAACCAGGAGGTGACACATGGCAGGAAGGGATGACGACATGTGGCATCATCAAAGAGCGACGTGGCGAGACCGTACGAAGGACACGTGGCATCACTAGGACGCGACACGTGTCGTACGGATTTGGCACATTTGGCATGCGTTTTGACCAATGTTGAGGTGACACATGTCACCACTCACAGGGTGACACGTGGCACGCTGACGTCATCAGGTGACGTGGCCCACTGACGGGGCAGACACGCGGCACATGACTCGGCATTACGGCGGATGACGTGTCAGACACTTGGCGGCAGCCGTGGGCGAATAGCGTCTTGACACGTGGCATATTTTCATTGGTTGAAAAGGGTTCCACGTGGCCCAATCCTGGGCTACCATGTGGCACCCCATCATTGGTTTAAAGGTTTTATGTTAAAACTTGTTTTGGCTCATCGCGGCTTCGACCTCGTGACCTCCGGTGGACGAACGGTTTAACAACGTCGGGCTAACCACTTGGCCGTTGGTTGGTACTTGTTATGTGTATCGGCGTTATTTATTTTATGTTGAAACAATGTTTTAACCGGCGGAAAAAAGGGTCGGGGCTTAGCCCCGACCCTCGGCACAACACCACAGAACTGTTGCAACAGTTGTAAAACGTGGCCATATGGCCGGGAAATACGCCAACAGGACCGGGTCTTATCCCTATGCCAGCGCGGGGGAGTTTAAACAGCTTGGCTCGTAGGCCTATACCTTCGCCGAGTGACCAGGAGTTGACGGACCGGGGCTAGCGTGCAAGTGGCGCGCTTGGCCACATGGCCACGCGCCCATATGCCCAGGAGCGCCAAGCAAGGGGGCTGCGCCCGAATTTCAACAAAAAAACTTTATAATAGTGGGTTTTCAAACAAATTTGATTATTTATAATTAAATAATCCTATTTTAGCTGATTTTCTCCATTTTTGGGGGATATTGGGCATTTTTGGAGGCCAGATTCTTGGAGGAAGTTGGGGATGAGAAACCAACTCCATTCCTATATAAACCAAGCCTGTTTGAGGCCAAGGGACAGTCATTTTTGGCAGAGTTATGCTGTTGGAAAACCAAGCCAAAGTCAGTTTGTTGCAGGGAAGCCCTTGAGGTGGAAACGTTGTCGGATCGTTTCTGGGAGCTTGGAGCATCAGTTTGGCGTGTCGTTTCTTGCATTGGGTTCTTGAGAACTGGGACAAAAAGACCAGTTCAGTCTTGTAGCCTTTGGGCATTGCTGAGATGTAATTTTGAGCACTTGAGCAAAAATAAAGAAGCCTCCCCCACAGGAAAAAGGCTCGGAGATGTAGGCAAACATTGTGCCGAACTCCGTTATCAACCTGCGTTCTTATGGTTTGCTGTTCATTATTGTTTTCAGATCTGCATATGTGTATTTGACTGATATAATCCTCTT
>JZKD02S1673027.1:1024297-1035744 GCA_000966675.3 Picea glauca | reverse complement strand
CGTGCACTCAACACTTACAATACTTACAGTAGGCACAGGGCTCTTACATTTACACAGATGTATGATCACATAGATCTACCTTTTGCACTAAGCCATTCACTTTACATCAC
Source organism: Picea glauca (assembly GCA_000966675.3). Classification (NCBI taxonomy): domain Eukaryota; kingdom Viridiplantae; phylum Streptophyta; class Pinopsida; order Pinales; family Pinaceae; genus Picea; species Picea glauca. The sequence continues at coordinate 1,035,634 of JZKD02S1673027.1, read as the reverse complement.
ACAGCTGCAGTACATCACTATCTCCTTCCCTTCTATTTATACATACAAAAGGCCTAAATAAGGGCCAATATCCCTTTCCCATTACAATATTCCCAAAAATCCCAAAAAGCCTAAAACACCCTAAAAAGGGGCGGGGATCCCGTGATCTCCTCTTCGCCATGCGCTCCTTCTTCGCCTAGATGTTGGAGTACCAAAAATGGCCAAATATGACCAAGTATTCCTCAAAACTTGGTCAAGGGCCAATAGGCCCCCAACACTAACCTGTGACTCGTCCCAAGTCACTCAGGTCTGACCAATTCCGCTTTGAATGCCTCGATCTTAGCTCGAGCTACTTCAACCTGCTGCTTTGTGATTTCCTCCTGCTCAATGAACTCCTGGATTAGTGCGTTATTGACTGGTCCATCTAGGCGCTACTCTATTGTACTCACGACCTGTTGTAGTTCTGTCCCTTGGTTCTCAATCTCTAAAAATAGTTGACATGCCTTATCCTGTAAAGGTTGAAGTTGTTGCGTCACTTCCATGGCCTTGCTCTGGATCATGTGGATCTACTGCTATGCGATACATTTCTCATGGGATCGCTTCATTTTCTCTATAGTTGATAAGGCCTTCCACTACAACTGAACTCTATTTGCATGTTGCTTCACCTCTTAGAGTTGCAACTACAGTTTATGTAATTCTGGGTACTCATTCAGGTTCTCATGTATCTACGTACTTTTGGTACTTAGTTTTTTGCATTCTTTAGTGAGTTATTTAATCCTTTCTACTGTATCCCGGGCAATTATTTCTCATCGGTCAGGCTCTTCTTCCAGGGTACTTGGGATGATTTGAAGCTCTAAGTCCACGAATCTTTGCTTCAGTTGCTAAATAAATTCATCAAGCTTCATCACTTGACGGTCTAAGGGTTCTTCAGGATTTTGTTCTAATCCAGTCATAGAGAGAAATGCTATGTTGAAAGCTTCTTTGATCCCAATATTCTTCGCAAGAAGTTGCTCCTTCTCCTTTTGGAGTTTTTCTCTATCTCTATCAATTTTTTCTTGGATAGCCTCCTTCTCTTGTTGTGCAGCTCAATGTTGCTCTATGATTTCCTCCTATGATTTCTCCAGGGCCTGGATGGCCTACGCTGTTACTTCTTCTGCTCTTTGAAGGTGTACTTCAACTATGTCGATAATCCTATGGAGTTAAACTGATTCATCTCTTGCTTTTGTTGTTCCTTTTGGCATGGGTGCAGTGGAGACTGTGCGGTTAGACTAAAGTTCTCACTGCACTCCTTGGATTTTGGATTCAATTATGTCGTACATCGTCTGTTGCTTGGCCTCCTGCTTTTCTGTAATTTCTTCTATGGCTTCATTGAAATTAGTGAGGAGAAAGTTGAAGTCATCAGGGTTGAGCGTGGTCTTCATCTTGGTCACGGTCATTTTTTCTTCCTTCTTAGAGGAAGACTTTGAAGGTGACCCTTTTCTCTTCTTTGGAACTTCGACTTCATCTTCTGGTTGTTGTTCGAATTCCTCTAAGTCGTCATTGTTACCTTCTTGATCAGGTGTGATGGACGTTGTCTTTACAGAGTAGCTATCTACATCCTAAACCTCTTCATGCTTCTTTGTTTCCTTTGTCTTCTTCATTTTACAGGGCCCAGGTGTGTCATGCGTACCTTATAGGCTGTCAATATTTGAAATGTCCATTGGATCTACTGGAAGAAGGAGGTTCGTCGACCATTCCTTGGTGATTTCTTCTATCTTTTCTTCGGTTAGCTTATAACAGGACTGAAGTTGTTCTTAGTGTTCATCAGCCCATGGAGTTAGGTATATAAAATGGTGGTAAATGCTGAACTTTATCAAAGGCTAGAACATTTTTAAAGTGTTCAGGGTTATACAAGGTTCACCCCCTATGGCAGCTTTTAGTTGGTTATAGTATCTGTGAAAAATGGCATTTGATTGCCATTGCTTACTCATGTCTGTCGAGTACCATAAGGTACTGAACTTCACAGCTAATGGTTTGAATGGGTCGAGGTCGGGGAAGGTTTCACCTTTCAATAGCTCCCATGCAACAAAGATGATCAATATTAGTAGCCAGCTAAATTGGAATTCATGCCCCTAGTCCTGGGCTCCTCTACAGTTAATTTCTAGCTGATTGACCAAATATTTTGCCCAATTCATTTGTAGTCCCTCCACGCACTTCCCTATGAGGTCAACTACAAATATGGATACTTGTGTAGGTCTATTATTACGTACCATATTCCCTGATATTAGCTAACATGCAAGGTACACTGTTCCACTCTCGATAGAGGCTACCTTGTAACCCCATGCGCCTTTTTCAACATTTCCATAAGCCTCTTTAATCTTTTGTGAAATAGTGTGGTATGTTGTCTTTCCAGGGTAATACTCATGGGGATTAGGACCTTGCATGCTAATCCAAGTAATCCTATTGATCAACACCATATCAACAGTTATACGATGGTTTAACCATATGTATCCTCTGTGGTAACTTTCTAGTAGCAATTTCACACAAGCAATCACCTCTTAATGTTAGTCGAAGTGCAGTATCTTCATAACATTGAGTAGAGTAGATTATGCAAGGTTCATTTTCCATTGTTGAGGGACGATATTCGAGTTCTGGCCCTTAGTCCTCATTAATTATTTATATGGTGTGAGCATGTTGTAGGCTTTACGGTCTCCTAGGTTGAAGTCACAAAACTTCAACGCTATAACCTTGTCTTGATTTGCGCGGTAGGTGCGAACTCCTTTCGGTAGATATGCAAGGACTAGGGTGTATTAAAAGTCTCTAGGGGCACTGTCCCTATTAATCTCACCACTTAGAGGGGAAATGTAAGATAACAGGATGGTTGGTACTAACTTCATGTTCGATGCGTCGTCTCTATGTGTAGTTCTCAACTCAGTGCTGGCTCGAGATGTTCCAGATCAAGAAGTCGCTGGGGAGGCTTCCACACCTCTCGACGATGAGGCGTGGACTCCAGTGGACATCCCTCTTTTTGACATGTCTCTTTATGTTCTTAAGCTAGAAAGTACTTCTCTCATTGATTCTTCTGTTGCACTAAGCTCGTCGGACATGTAAGCTTAGGATCACTGTCTCAGGTTGTCGGTACTGTAATCAGATAGAGAATAAAATGGGAGTAATCACTGTTTCATAACACGGGTATTCTGTAAGCTCAATTTCTCAATTGGAAAAAGTGTCTTATGGGCATGGTGCAATGGAATAAGTAAGTAACTCTGCAACGTACTTCTTGCAATGGACATGAAGCTTCCAATAACTCCATTCTATCCATTCTGGTGCTATCAAATGGTCTAGTGGTAACCCATAACTGCTTTTCGATCCGTTCGGAGTGGCAGTCGAACGGGTATATCAATTCCAACGACTATATTTCTTCGTCATGGCGAAGTACTCTATGTCATTATTCTGGTATCTCGATGAAGCTCCAATTCTATAATTCTTCTTGCTGCGAAGTGTCCTCTAGAACCTCTTGTAACCTTACAGTATTATCCCTTTTCTTTCTTAACTTCCTAGCCTTCTTCCCAGTGAGTTTCGTCTCAGTAATGCTTTTACCATTTTGATGTTTATCTTCTGTGGTCTTAGTTACTTCGCGTTGTGGAAAATCTTTATTAGGGTTCCTTGATAATACCTCTTCTGTATCAAAAATAGGTAACATGATCTTCTGCGCATCCTCAAGTGTTCTCTTAGCTTCGACATCGGAGTTACTAATATTAAATATCTGTGATCTACTCTTTTTTTCTTCAATCAAGTGCGTGATCCTTATGGTCATAAAGTCTTTTAACTCTTGCTTCTTCTATTCCAAAACTTTTTCTTCTTCTCTTCATCTAGCATGTTCTCTATCAATCCAGGGTCTTCCTATGAGCATGGAAAATGGGGCTCTGTCTTCAAAAAATTTAATGATCTCAAAGTCTTCCTCTGTTGAATTTCCATTGACAGTCATAGGTATCTGGGCGAGCCTTCCACATAGGTTTACTAGCTTTCCTCTGAAGATACTTGTTCCTCCTAGGGAAGGGATCATGGCAGGATTTCCTATAGCTTCCCAAGTTCTTTCTTGCAGAATATTTACTTGTGCTTCTTCATCAAGAGTACAGTCAATGTCAAAGTCCCCTATTCTTACTTCGATTTTCTCCTTTTCTTTGAATATCTCTGATAGCCTAACATGTCGGTGGTCATTCAAGGTATCTCTCATCTGTAGCAATATCTTTTCTGATTCCTTCTAGGTTTCTACTATAATCTTGGTCTCTTGATCTCCCTCGGGGTTTGCTTGTTCCATATTCAGCTTCTCAAGCCTAGCAATCATTCTAGGGCAATCCAATACTTCATGGTCCATATCCTTACAATAGAGGAAACTAGGTCTTCTCCCAGGGCATTCTTTAGAAATATTTCTCGGTCCTATGCAACTATAACAGAGGGTTAATCCTCTCATCTGTTTAGATGTTCCCCAACTCCTTCTGTACTATGCACCAGGATCATGGTGGCTAGCCTGCAAAAAACAAATTCTAGGATTCTGCATCCACTTGTTAGTCCAGACATTCTTTCAATGCATAGGTATAACATATCTATCACTATACTTATCATATCTATTCATATCAAACTTTCTTTCATATATTAAAGCCATAGTTTTGAAGCTAGGACAAAATCTATCAAACAAAGCTAGATCCATGCTTTAGAAACAAAAAATTACTTCTGCAGAGCACAAAGCTTCCAGATCTAAGACTTTTTAACTATTATTACCTTTATCAAAGCACAGAGCTTACAGATCTAAGACTTTTAACTATTCTTACCTTTATCAAAGCACAGATCTTACAAATCTTACCTCTTTTCTGCAGATCTAAACTTTTCTTCTTTAGATCCGACCTCTTTTTTTGTAGATCTGACCCTTTCCCTTCAGATTTGACCTCTTTTTCTCAGTACAAAGCTTCACAAGTCAAACAAAACACTGTGCACTAGGGAAACATATCTAAGCATAGATATTAGTTCACACAAAGCTTCTTCTTCTTTAGTTCCCAACAATCACAGTTCCAGGTCCTGGCAACGAAACCATTTGTTGGCACAGGGGAAAACCCAGGGTTCAATGCTTAAGATAACACAATCAAATCCCTAACTACCGGCCCTTTTGGAAACACCTGCAAGCAGATGAAGTCTCACCCGAGGTAGAGGAAGGGGTGGTTGCAAGACTCAAGTGTCTGAAACCTTAGCTGGGACACAGATTTGTGATTATCTTGCTTACAATGCACTTAGCATCAGTTATTCCTTAACATACATTCATTAATATACTTCGCAGAAAGCACATAGCACCACAGTAATTACTCAGATCTAGCACTTACCAACGATAAACATGTTATACTTAATAGACTAAGCACTTAGCATCTTATGTATCATATCTAGCATGCATTCATATCTCATAAGCACAAAGCATAAATAGATCTATATAAACATATCAAAGAACTTAGCAAGAGAGAGACAATCACATCAGCACAATACACAGAGTTATCATGGTTCACCCCCACCCTGGGGCTACGTTCACAAAGTCTTCTTCTGTTATTATCTTCTGTAAACCAAGTTACAACACAAATCCTTCAATATCCTACACTACCTAGGACAATATATCTACGCAACTCGTTAGATCCTCTTTCCCCGGGTAGATCCAAGCATTAAGTCCTTCCCTAACCCATGCACTTAGCACTTACAATACTTACAGTAGGAACATAGCTCTTACAGTCACACAGACGTCTGATCACATAGATATACCTTTTTCACTAAGCCATTCACTTTACATCACACAACTGTACTACATCACTACCTCCTTCCCTATGATATTATCAATAATAGCATCATCCCATTAATCTCCAACATTAGCAATATTAGGTGATTGATCTATTCCAATATTAACTTTCTTGATTTTGATTGGTTGTTCAATAAAAGGTAGTTCAACTCATGGTCCTTCTATGTTTCTCTATCCTTTCATTTATGTGATATTCACCTTCCTAGGATCATCGTCTTCATTGACATTGATATTGTAACATCCTTGCAATTTCTGAAGAGGTGTAGTCCATTCATCTTCTTCTTGCTCAGCAGAAAAGCTAAGGGATTCCTCAAATACTTTTTGTCTTACAACCTGTAAGGCTTGATCTACCAAAGGATGTTGACTTTCAAATAAAAATGTAGCTACAAAATTATGTGTCATACCTTGCCAATCTACAGTGGCGAGGTGCAGTTCCTCTTCAAGGTGCTAGTTGATAGGCGTTGTCTCTAGAGTATTGATGAATTTATGCACCCACTAATCTTGAGGAATGCAAATCCAGGCCTCCTCACAATATTGCACGTGGTATTTTGGACATATTTGACTGATGTACCTAACTTCGCATCCTTCGACTTGTTTTGAAAATCGTGTTGTCATCAAAGTGCAACATTATATCCAGTTCGTGATGTTCCTTTTATGTGTTCCTTGCCATATTGTTGGGGTAGCTTTCAAAGCGTCGTCAACTGCCAATAGTCTCTATTGTATTGGTACATTTTCTTCAAATTATAGTAAGAAAGTTTCTAAGTGCTTCAAACCATCAAATGTGGGTAAATTACTTACTGTTGTGCCGATCCAACGAACTTCTCTGGTCAATCTAGCACATTGTCGTGTAGAAACTTCATACATCTTGTTTTTCCAGTTCTCCATTGCTTCTTATGAGTTGGATGAGCTTGCGTTGTCACTTCGCCAACTTAAATTCCCATCTGTTGTGGATTAATGTAATCATGTTGTCTTGCAATCAATTTGTATATATTTTCTAGCTCATATGCGTGATCCTCTTCTTTGATGGGATATGTGTATCTGAGACCTTCATCAGGATCCAAAGGTGCGATGACCCTAAGGCCATAACCTTCAAACGTCATTCTTATTTTCTTCAAATCAACAACAGTAGAATTGTTGAAAGCCCAATAAATTCCTAACAGCGCGGGATAAGGACAGTTATCATCGACTATCTCAATCACCTCGAAGTCCACAAATGTTTTGACCCCATCGATGTCCATGAGGACATGTTCTAGTCTTCCTAAGGGGCTCACAACCTATTGATTGGCCATCCTAAGCCTAATGGGGGAATAGAACAACTTATGTTTTCCCATCAGTGGCTAGGTCTACTTCGTCATAACATTGACATCTGATCCTAAGTCAAGGACCACGTAATCTATATCATAATCTCATATCCGAGCATTTAGATGTAGCTCCTTATTTGTCCTTCTCTTTTTGGATAGTTTATGTACTCCTTTATTTATTAGAGGATCTACCTTCCCTAGCTCATACTATCTAATCAAGTTTTGTAGCTCTTGTACAGTGCTTTCATCCTTTATCAAATTGATGCAAGTGCATAAGAATTACATAAGTCTCCTTACCTATTTTCCTTCTCCATATGAAGCAGACTGATTAAAGGCTAGGGGCATTCCACATTCTCTTTCTTATAGTGGTGCCTTTGATGAAGAAGCCCGGTCTCTTCTAAAATATTTTCTTGCCTCTTCAAATGTCTGCTTCTCCCTCTTTGGATCAAACTCTTGTGTCTTCTCCTCAGATTGTCTGACTCCTAATTGTTTTGTAGTCTTCTCTAGAGTCACCCTGTCTTCTCCTGTAGCAGCACCTCCTCTAGTGATAAAATCGACTCTGCGATATGCTCCACAAGCTTTTGCTGTGATTATATGTACTTGTTGGTTTCCTCCTCATCTTTCCTAAAGTTTGGCTAACAATGCAGGCCAATCTTCTATGACATGTTCAAATGAGTTGCAGTAACTGCAAGTGGTACAACGGTTTTGACAGTATTTTGCAAAATGACATGGTTGTGTGTAGTTATAACAAAATATCTGACCTCTACCTCGACCCATACCTCCTCCTTGTCCTCTTTCTTTGAATCCACCATGAGGGTTGAATTTTCCTCTTCCAGGGGAATTATACTGCATAGTGTTTCCTTCTTGATGTACTTCTCTTTGAACTTTGTATATATCCCTTGAACTTTCATGCATGAGGTCATAGGCCCTACAATCCCTATCATCATTCCCTACTTGTTGGACAGCTGAGAGGGGGGGGGGGTGAATCAGTTGTTACAGTGCTTAAACAATTATGTTTCTTTTAAAATCTTTACAAGGCACTCAATGATGATTACAATAATGCAGGGAAATAAACAATGGCATATTCAACATCAGTCACATATATGAGAAACACAGACACGGATATTTTCCGAGGAAACCCATACATGGTAAAAACCTCTTCTTCCTTATATGATAAGTATTATTTACATTCTTTACATTATCATACATATGAGCACAAACTCATTGTAAGGCTACAACCTCTGTTTTGCAAGCTGCAACTTGTTGAGAGCACCAACTCTCTATTTTTCTCTAGCACCCACTAGAAGGAAGCACCAACTCCCTGGTTTCTCTAGCACCAACTAGAAGGAATCACCAACTCCCTGGTTTCTCTAGCACCAACTAGAAGGAAGCTACAACTCCCTGTGTTCAAGCACCCACTTGAACCTATGAGGACACCAGTCCTCCCTAGCACCTCACAACCACCCTGGTTTATGAATATGAAATACTGAAACCTATTACAGTGATATAGTGTTCAATAACAACTTACCAGTCTCATCAATGTTTTGCAATATTTTGCTACTCAGACTTCTTCACTGTCTTCTTTCATGCATCCACTACCCATTCTGTTCTTCTGCCTTTTGTGCTCTGTGTGACATTCTCATTCAATGGACCTTTTGTTTCCTGTCCATTTCAGTTGTTGCACCACCTATTTACTTCCTCACACATGCATTACTTCACCTCAGCAACAACAACAACATCTCTTCTCGGTACTGTGTACTTATAGCTTCTGTGCACCTTGTGAATGCAATGCGCGCAATACCTCTGCATACTCACACTGTGCTAATATCCTCCACCTCTTGAGTGCTCTGCTTGATCATCGCAACTCTTTAGCTTCTCTGGTGGTTCCCACCACGCGTCCAGCATCATTGGGTGTTCTGATAAGATTTCTTAGCCTCTCTGGCAGTTGAGACTCCTCGTCTTCTTTGGCATAGTCGAGCTTATACCTTCTGTTTCAGTTACATACTTCAATTCTCATCCACTTTTCAGTCCCTCTAATAATCATCTTCATTCACTGGGAGAATCTTGGAGACCCTTCACCTCCTCTGGCGATCACACAGAGATCTCTTCGAATCTTCTGGCAGAAGCCATCAATGGTTTCTAGAAATTACACTGTGAAGAGAAACATTAGCCCTCTGATCATACTCAAATTCACCTGCACCGTTGGATTGGCTCCATGGGATCTTGCATTCATTTCAGCATTTCAGCATTTGGCAATTCGACATTCGTGTGACCAAGTGTCTCGACACTCATAGTCATGATCCCCGAAACTCCGAAAAGGATCTTGTCTGCACTATCTCCTTCCCCCATCTTCCATCGATGTGACCACAGGGTACATCCATTTCACCTTTTCGATATTTTCGTGAACTTATGACCTTCATCGACTGTGATCCACTATCCACAATCTCGATGAATGGACGGTCCAGATCTCATCGTGAATTCGCATCTCATTGTTCCTTAGATGGAGGTTCTCGTCACTCCAAGTCATGATAGGAGAGACTCTGAGATGGAGCTTAGATCAATGGTCCAGAATCTTGGTGTATTGATAGTCCATATTAGATCTTGAATCAACAACTTCGATCATATCGTGATTTCGCATATCGCGATTTCGACATTCTTATTGCAAAGTGTTTCGACACTCCAACTTCCAGTATCTGAAACCCTAAAATGGGGTTGGATCAACGGTCCACATCAAACCTTGATCTGATGACTCAGATCATTTCTCAATTTCAGCATTCCTATGGTATTGTTTCTTGACTCTCCAAATCGCAATTCGCGAAACCCCGAAATGGAGTCTTTGACATGCTATGATCTGTTGCCATGCGTCCCTCTTAGATCAACGATCAAGATCTTGTCGTGATTTTGCATATCGTGATTTCAACATTCCTGTGGTATTGTTTCTTGACTCTCCAAGTTGCGATTCGTGAAACCCCGAAGTGATGTAAACTTGTTGACGTCACACGTGGATTGACACATGTCAAATAACTGCCACATGTCACTCTGATTCATGACTTACATGTGCCTGAAATGTCGAATCAGCTTGACACTTGTCATTCCCTGGTTGTGCCATGTGTTCTTAGCTGACATGGTTTGATGACGTGTCTGTTTTAGGATTTAGCATTTCGCAATTTCAGGACTCATGTTGTAAAGAAACTTGACATTTCCATCTCCCGATATCCAAAATCTCGATAGCCAAAACTCTGAAATGGATTTGGACCACCGCTTCGATCTTGCAATTTAAAGAATGTGTAGGTTATTCCCAATCCAATGATGGTTAGAAATTATGCTCAAATCTTACGCCTGAGATTTGTCCTCTTTTGTGCATTCTTCTTGTCTACAATCTAATCTGACAATCCTCTTTCTTTTGGGAATTTAAATGGGATCCAACGATTACTGACACTTCTCCTCCCGATCTTAGGCACTGCGATTGACTCTATGCTAATTACTCCTGAGCTTACTTTGTTCCTATTTTTCATCGATGATTAATCTTATCTTGTCATCAATGACCTGCCTACAAACCTTTGCACGTTTTTTGCCATCTTTGCTGTTGTACTGGCCATCAATGACAAACATACACTGTCTGTAAAACATGCCAACAATCTCCCCCTTTGGCATTGATGGAAACAAAGGCACCCCTATTCTTTTCTCCCCCTTTGACATCAATGTCAAAGAAAACAGCCTCCCTCTGAGTTGTTGCATTAATTTTAGGAGGTATCAGGTATGCAACCGATACAGAACTCCCCTTAACATGATGGACTCTCTTAGATGTGAGACGGGATGACACCCAGCTTCTGTCTGATATATTCAAATCGTGTCTTGGCTAGGGGTTTAGTAAAGATGTCTGCAATTTGTTCTGTAGTGGGAATGTAATTGATCTGAACAATCTGATTAGTGACCTACTCTCTCAGAAAATGATATTTTATGGGAATATGCTTGGTCTTGGAGTGGAATATAGGATTTTTAGACACATTGATGGCACTAGTGTTATCACAATGAATTGGGATCGATGCAGTGTATTTTACCTCTAAGTCAGCAAGTTTTTGAATCATCCATAATACCTGAGTGCAACAGGTAGCAACAACAATGTACTCTGCCTCTGTGGTTGATAAAGAAATGGAACCTTGTTTTTTACTAAGCCATGCTACTAAAGAATCACCCAGGAAGAATTTTCCTCCACTGGTTCTTTTTCTCTCATCGACACAATTT